>BMAO01032765.1:0-69358 GCA_019973975.1 Trichonephila clavata
TCTAGCCAATTTAATTAATTCTATCACAGTTAAGCAGTTTGAAATAAAGTGAAGAGATTGTAATCCATTCAAATTGTTTGTTTACATTTGCTGAGCTATACTGCGTTCTTTATTCTGCTAATTTTTATTTCATATTTTTGAAATATTTAGTTTCGGTTTACCAAAAAAAGTCTTTTTCAAGACTAATTATTTTATCGTTATCAGTTTAACAGTTTTTTTTATATATTTAAACGTATTCTAATACAGCATTTTAATAGTTAAACATGCCTCGCACGAAGAGGAAAAACAAATCAAGTAAATTGAGTATTCAAAAGCGATGTGCACTGAAACAAAACTGAAAGCAATATGGACATTTCAGAGCACAATTCAAATGTTGCTCAACGCTCAAGTGGTGATAGAATTTTAAAAAATGAAAGAATTTCTATGCAAGAGAAAAGTGTACTAGAACAAGAAAATATTGCTGATACCTATGATGGACCAAGTTATATAATTGTTGACAAAAATGCCTTGTGTGATATTTTCAAGTATACTCTTTGTGGTATCTGCAACCAGTCAACTTTAAAACTTGAATTTGGACATAAATATGGGTTTTCGCATCAATTGAAACTGGTATGCAAAACATGTTCTGAGCAAAAAATGGAATGCTTTACATCTCCAAGACTTGAAAAAAAATCAAATACATCTACACCTTTCGATGTGAATGTTCGTGCTGTTCAAGCATTTCTTGCAATCAGTGGGGTCATGCATCGGTTGAAAAATTTTGCATGTTTTCTCAATATGCCTTTGATGTCGAGTAAAACTTTTAATGAAATTAAATGTGCTACATTAAACTCAGTGTACTCTCTGCTTCCCAAACTGTGTTGAACTATGTACATAACAGCGTTCAAAATGCATACAGAAAATTTGAATCAAAATGGATCAAATACAGTTACTGATATTGCTGTTTCTTTTGGGACATGGTTGACCGAGGACACATCCCAAATCGGTGTTGGCTGTGTAGTCGACACTTTAACAGGATATGTTATTGACTATGAAATTATGAGCAAGTACTGTCCAACATGTATAAGGCGAAAAATGAATTAGGCGAAACTACAGCTGAATACGATGTTTGGTATTCTGGCCACAAAAATTCCTGCCAGATTAACCACGTTGGGACATCAGGAGCAATGGAAATGAAAGCTGCAGCTAAAATTTGGTCTCGATCAGAAGCATGTGGTTTCCGTTACACAACATTGTTATCTGATGGTGATGCTAAAAACTCATAAATTCTTAAATAGCCTAAAAATATGTGGACCAGATGTTGAAATTTTGAAAGAAGAGTGTATTAATCACGTAAGCAAAAGGTTAGGCACCAGTTTATGCAATCTTGTGAAAGATTGGAGAGCTGAAGGTATCACTTTAGGAGGAAAATCTTATGGCAGCCTAAAAGAAACAACGATAAAAAAACTAATGGATTATTATCAGAAAGCTATTCTGGAAAATAAAGGAGATATTCAGGGCATGAAAGAACCTATATGTGCCACGCTTTATCACAGTATCTCGACATAATAAAAATCCAATGCACATGAAATGTCCTCCTGGCAAAGTTTCGTGGTGTTTTTATCGACGAGCCTTATCTAAAGGTGAAAAACCTGCACCACATAAATTTAATATTGGAACACCAATAAATCCATATTACTTGACAAAAATTGTTCTAATATATCAAAGGTTAGCTTCTGATAGTCTTTGAAAGGATGTGCCAGATGTCTGACTCAGAACAGCAACGAGAGTCTGCATAGCATGATTTGGAGTAAGTGCTCTAAAGAAACTTCAGCGAAATCACGACGTGTAAATATAGCTGTTTCTGAGGCAGTATAAGAATATAACTTTGATACTTTGAAAATCTTAAAAGAAATACAAAAGACAGCTAATTTGGATCTTGGTGAAGAAGCAGTAAAAATTGCTGCCACACGTGATTACAGACGTAAAAAAGAAAGAAATCGCCAAAATAATCTTGCTTTTCGCATAGCTCGTCGAAAAGTAAAACTAGCCAATATGCGAAAAGAAAAACATTCAAAGAAAAAAGAAGGGATTACATATAGTCCTGGGTTATTTTAAACATAAATGGTAAAAAAAAAATATGAAGATATAAACTAGAATTATTTTAAAATCATCGTAAAATGGGTTCGTATATTATTTATCGCAAATTTTTAAAAATGTAAGGTACTGAAAATTTTAAAATTTTAAACATAAAAAATTATAATTTTCATATAATAACTTTATAAAACTTTTATCATGTGCATGTAGTATATACAGTATTTTTTAGTAATTTTATTGCACTTATATATATTTTTTTACAGTAAATAAAAACTTTAAATTGATTTATCTCAGAACAAAAAAAAAACGTTTGTTTTCTTTCATTTAAAATGCTAAGGCTTTTTTCTATTGCATGAAATGTTTTGAATTTTTTTTTTACAGATTGCTATTAATGTATATAACAAAAGTTGGTATGCATTTTTGAATCAAAGCAATACATATGTTTTTAAAAATATTTGAACTTAGAATTACATGTTTTTAAAGATTTTTTCATAATAATTCATAAAAAATTTTTTTTAGGAATTTGAATCATGTTATCCCCAAACCCATACCAACTTTTTTTGTACATGGTTTAAGAAATATGTAAATCAAATTTCCTGTGTGTACGTCAATTATTGTACGAGGAGTAGCGTTTTAAAATTACCTCAAAAAGTTTTAAATTTTTTTAAAAAAATTAAATGGATTGCTTTTTGTGATATTTGAGCAAATATTCTGTCTTGCGTATTGCATTATACATAGGTTACAAGGAAAAAAATTGTGAAAACCATAAAATCAAAGATTTTTGTTTAAATCGTACCGCGTGTGAGCGAAAACGGATCCCAACCATTATGGGATCACTATACTTTTCGAACTGAATACAAGTTTACACAGTTGGCTCGGAGCAAAATCTATACAAGGAATTCTCGCCAACTGGCGCCAACATCCTGCCCCGCCTTGCAATGACGAAGGCATTCAACAAAGTTTACATTGTACAATTATTACAATAAAGTCACAATAATATAGTAAGAATACATGACAATAACAATTACACAATTCAATAAAGATACAATAATAATTATAAATACAATTCTGTTAACAAAATCAATTGACATATGGTAAATTGGCAATTTTAGTGACTGGTCTTTTATAAACTCCTTGTTCATCCTTTAAAGTCACTACTCTGACTAAATTATCATTACCAGGGTGCAATTTTAAAACGTGTGCCAAATGCCATTTTAAAGTATCTGAATTCTCTGAGGGTTTCACTAACACTAAATCCCCTTCTTTGAAACCTACATTGCCTTTACACCATTTGGGTCTTGTTGAAGTCTATTTAAATATTCCGAAGACCATTTGTGCCAAAAATGTTGGTTCATCTTTTGTACCAACTGTCATCGGCTTAATCTATTCATGGGGATCTCAGTGTAATCAGGATCTGGTATTGCAACCAATGATGATCCAATCAGCAAATGTGCAGGAGTTAAGATTTCGGTATCATTCGGATCATTAGACAGAGGACAAATTGGTCGAGAATTAAGAACCGCTTCAATTTGAACTATAAGTGTTAAAAATCTTCATGATTTAAAATTGAATTGCCAATTACTCTCTCTAAATGGTATTTTAAAGATTTAAACCCCGCCTCCACAGACCACCAAAATGTGGTGCGGAAGTGGGTTGAAGTTCCATTTGATTTGTTCTTTAGACAAAAAAATCCATTATTTTTTCCATTTTTCCTTAAATAATGCTTTAAGTATTTTTCTTAATTCATTATTTGCACCTACAAAGTTCTGACCATTATCACTATGGATCTCAATGGGTTGCCCTCTTCTGGCCACAAACCGTTTTAAAGCTGCAAAAAAAAGCGTCCGTTGTTAAGTCGCTAACTATTTCTAAATGGATAGCCTTAACTGTAAAACAAATAAAAACACAAACATAAACTTTCCTAATATGCTTGCATTTTCCAGAAAAGTTTTAACTGGAAGGGTCCACAATAATCTATACCTACCTGACTGAAAACTCTGCAAGCGGTGACTCTCGCAGCTGGCAAATCAGCCATTAATTGCTGCGAACCTTTAGCACTAATTTCTACAGGTGATGCATGCTCTAAGAATTTTTCTAACTACATTCCTTGCGGATGGTATCCAAAAACTATTTCTAATATTTGCTAAGGTAGCTTCAGCACCTGTATGAAAATAGAGAATATGAAAATGATTAATAACAATATAAGTAAACTTATGGTTGGCGGGAATTATCATGGGATGTTGCTGATTTCTTGGGATGGGGGAGTTTCTTAACCGTCCTCCAACTCGAAGTAATCCACTACCATCTAAAAAAGGATGTAAGTTTAACAATTTACATGAGTTTGGAAGAGGAATTCCCTTTTCTAAATATTGAATTTCATTAGAAAATGAAGTTCTTTGAATATTTTTTATGATACACTTCAAGGATTCTGATAGTTTTTGATCTTTAAAGATCCCATAGTTTGGCTTCTTAGATGTCTTGAATTTTCAATAAATCGTTTACACCAGGCAACTACTCTTTGCAACTCAGTAAATGATGAGCAATTACTAATTTTATCTAGTGGTTCAAAGTTCTTTAATAAGGCACATAAAGGAATATCCGAAGTCTCCTTCAATTCTTGTAGGAAAAGATCATCTCCTTCGACGGTAGATGTGTCGTAAGGTTCCAGTTCTTTATACTGATGCAAGAAAGGTGGACCAAACCACCAAAGTCCCCAATGTTGAATTTTATCTGGACTAATACCTCTTGAAAGGATGTCAGCAGGGTTATTTTCGGAATTCACATGTTTCTAAAAATCATTTTCCGTGATCTCCTGAATTATGTTGACCCGGTTTCTTACGAAGGTTTTTAGTTGAGTAAGTGGCTTTTTGATCCAATGCTGGAATCAGTCCAAAGATAAATTTAGACTGATATTGATTTTAAAGGCATGAAGGGTTCTTTTAAGAAGCTTTGATAAAAGTACTGCACCACAAAGTTCCAATCGTGGTATAGTAATACTTTTCAGTGGGGCTACCTTTGATTTGGAGCAAAGGAGCCTAACAGAAATTTGTCCACTTTAATCAATGCATCGTAGGTAAAGTGCAGCACCGTAAGCCTTTTCAGACGAGTCAGAGAAGCCATGCAACTCTGTTCTGATTGACTTATCTTGTAAACAATAACGTGGAATGTTCAGACAGTTTATAGACTCCAAAGCATCTATAAAGGATTTCCAATAGGAAACTAATTTCGAAGGCAACGGATAATTCCAATCAAGTTTAACTGCCGCAAAGATTGGAGGAAGATTTTGGCCCTTGTTATTACAGGTCCAATCAGTCCAAGAGGATCGAATATCCTTGCAATTGTAGAAATTACTGATTTCTTTGTGACTATGAGACTGTCACAGCTTGAAGTCATGGGAGAAATCTTGAAAGCAAATGAGTCTGGATGTGGCTTCCACAAGAGTCCAAGGGTCTTGCTCTCGGTAAAAGAAGAATAAGAAAGGTCTTATCTTGACACATTGAGTCTGGTAATAGCAATGGATTACTGGCTGACCACTTGTGAAGTTCCATTCCAGCACCCTTTAGTAGTGACACTAGTTGTTCTTGGAGTTTTCTTCCAGATTCTGAATCATCTGCTCCAGTAAGAAGATCATCCATATAGACATCAGACATTATAACATCTGCAGCTAATGGATATTTGTCACCGTCATCTATGGCAAGCTGTTTCAAAGATCTTGTCGCAAGGTATGGTGCACTCTTGGTACCATAAGTAACCGTAGTTAATCTGAAAATCTTCACAGGGGACTGTCAATTTTATCTTTCCAAAGAATACGTAATAAATCCCACTGGGATTCGTCAATCAAAATCATTCTAAACATTTTTTAATATCTGCTGTTACCCCAAATTTGTGAGCTCTAAAGTTTAATAAAATTGAAAAGAGGTCCCTTTGTATTACACCACCATTCAATTGTAAAGAATTTAGCGATTCCCCTGAAGTAGTAGCGGAGGAAGCATTAAAAACTACACGTAAGGGAGTTGATTTGCTTTCGTGGCGGTACACACCATGATGAGGGAGATAATACACAACATCAGGATCATTATCTTCTACTACTTCTTCCATGTGTCCCATTTCTAAATATTCATGTATAAAATTTCTATATAATTCCAATATTTTTGGATCTTCAACTAATCTTCTCCACAAGGAGTTAAATCTACGTTAAGTCGGATTCTTTGACAAAGGCATTTTCACAATAAAACGATCAGTTTCATCCCTAATATAAGTACTCGTGAAGAGTATTCTTCACATAATTTTTCTTCTCTACTCATTGTAGGAATTTCGAAATCAGGACAATTTTCAATTTCCGAAAAGCCTTTGATACTATTATTGAGCTCATTTACATCAGTAACTAGTCCACAATAGCTCTTATTAAGGTAATTATGTGACATGACGCCACTAGCTACGTAACCGAATACTGTGTATCTTGTAATATCAACTTCCCATCTGCTAGTTTTATTTTCCCATGATTTAGAATTTCAAAAAAAATCTGATTTGATAAAAGGAAATCGATTCTTCCAGGTGAATAGAAATTCTCGTCCGATAACTTTATATATTCAGGAATTTTTATCCCACTAATATCTAATTTATTTGTTGGAGTCAAACCCGTAATTTTTGGAACAACAAGAAATTCCATTAATTTCTGAAATTGTCTATTTTTATTCGAAACCACGGCAGACACTTTCTTTTTTTATCATTTGCGAAGTCCCGTTAATACCGCAAATAGAGGTATTTACTCGTTCACCTTGTAATCCCAAAGCTAAGACGGCATCCTGTGATATCAAGTTACTCTGACTCCCACAATCAAGAAGCGTCCGGAGGGGAAAGAGTTCCCCGCGGTTGTTTTGACAATAAACTATGGCGGTGGACAACACCCCAGTTGAATGACCCTTAGCATGTCCTACGAATTCCACTCCTTCGGTGTCAAATGAAGGGATAGTTTGTTTGGGCTTGAAACATTCGCTGTTTACATTTAGTTTTGATTCCAGAGTTGACAAAGTTTCGCTAATTTGACTCCTTTGGCTATCGAACTTTCTCTCAAAATTTCTACACAAAAGTGAATTGTGCCACTTAGAGCAATTGTGACAATTCCGCGAACTTTTGCATAGAGCTACTCTATGAGAAGAACTAAAACAATTTATGCAAAGATTGTTCCTTTTCACCGAATTAAACCTTTCATAAACACTTAAATCATTAAATTTTTTACATCTAAATACTGGGTGAGGCTGTTGTTTACAAATTACACAGTTTACTGGATCCAATTTAGCTAGAAAAGATTTCGTTTTATAACTTCGTTCCGATGGAACAGCTATTACATTATTTGTTTGGATGTTTTCTAGTATTAAACAGCGTTTTAACAAAAAATCCATAAAATCGTCCCATTTAGGCAGTTTGGTAGAGGCTAAGTTGAGCTCATAATTTTTCCTTGTTTCCTTATCTAATTTTCTTAAAATTAAATTTATCAATAGTACTTAGGAAAATTCATTTTAGTTCTAATCCTACCATTTTTAAACCTCTTAAATGTTTTTGACAACAATCTATTAAAGTTCTTAAATTTTTAGCTGATTCGTGAGTAAATTTTTCCAATGATAATATTTCATTAAAATGACTATTTATGATCAATTTCTTATTCTCAAACCTCTTTTTCAAACATTCAAATAATGAAGTATATGAATCATCAATTGTAATAACATCCTTAGCTATTCCAGTTAGTGTAGATTTTAAGTAATATAATTTTTGAGAATTTGTTAAATTATTGTTCCAATCAATTAAAGAAATAAATTGTTCTTTAAAATTAAACCAATCATGATAGGAACCATTAAATCTTGGTAATTGAATATCTGGCAATTTAATATTATTAAAACTATTTCCACAAGATGTAACATCATTATTCTTCAAATCAATTTTTGAAATAATATTTTTATTCTTACCTGGATATCTTCGCAATCATCTTCTAAATCCAGGATTTCTAATTCAAGTGTTTCCAAGTCACTGTCCTTTAACACTACTTCGTAATATTCATTCCGAATATCACTCAATTTGATTCTTAGGTTTTCAAGGTATCCATTTTCAATTCTAACTTTATTTTATCCTTTTCGTCCGGATTGTTAATGAAGTCTTTTCTACGTGTCAGTTGGGCTTTTACTGATCCACGTTTGCGGTTCAACGCAACTAATATTTCTTTCGACATTCTGCTCTACAACTATTCTAAAGATTTTACAAGCACTAATTTTTCTAAGGTTCGACAATTCCGCGAGCGGACCAATGTTGCCGATATAAATTAATGGACTGTAAATTTAACAACAAAATTTGAATGAGCGAAAACGGATCCCAACCATATATGGGATCGCTATACTTTTCGAACTGAATACAAGTTTACACAGTTGGCTTGGAGCAAAATCTATACATGGAATTCTCGCCAACTGGCGCCAACACCATCAATGATTTTTCCCCCTTCCCTGATGAAACTGCCATGCTCCAGGATGACAACGCAAGATCCACGGAGCACAAATTATTCAAAATTTACTCGAGAAATAAAATAACTCATTTTTCGACATGAATTTGTCCCCACAAAGCCTTTATTTTCATCCAGTCGAAAATATTCGGGATATACTTTAACAATGGTTATGGAGTGATTCGTTTCTTCCGTCGTTAGTTCAGAGTTTTGGGGAAAAACTATTGCAAACCTGGACGACAATGAGTGCTGAAACTATGCAGACCTTATTAAAACAATAATACGCATAATGTGCTCTTTAATTCGAGCCAAAGATGAACCAACCAAATATTAATTTACGCGACTTTTATTTGGCCACACAGTATATTTGTGTGTTTGTTTAATGAGTACTCTTACTAATTTAGTCCTTAAGGAAAATAATATTAAATATATTATTTATATAAACAATTATATAAAAGCCTACCCCTAGGTGGACCTGAAATAATTTAGATAATTTATAATTACATTTTCGTGACATTTTTGTTATACATTTTACAACAGTTATTTCTTGAAATATGAACATCCAAATCTAGTATTGTTGTCCAATTTTCCCTCTGATTGATTATTGACATTTATGAATATTAGCGAAATTACGATGGATGCATTGCTGTGTTAAGCTTTATTAATAATTTTACACAAATATTATTTTATTAATTTACGAACTTATTTATATGCTCAACTTGTTTTGTCTTAGAAGTCATTCTTAGACGTTTCAAAACATTTAACTGTTTATTTTCTGAAATTTTTTTAGATCGTTATCCGGGCTCTTTGTCACTAACAGCAGTTCACTTATGAAATCCAACCCCATTATCAAGCTCAGATTGTTTAAAAAGTTCACACCAGTGCAGGTTTAAGCTCATTTCGGGCCTGGTCGCAGATATAAGGGGCCCACTTAGCACTATCGGATCCAAGGAGAGGCTCTTAGATCCGGTTAAAAGTCCATCTTATCTCACCCGCCTCAAGCGCCTAATGGATAAACCTGCAGTGGCTCACATTGTTTTAAAACAATTTTGTTTATAGACTTTTTGAATATTTCCGACAGCCTATTTCTGTTCGACTCAAAGATTTATTTAAGGCAGTCAAATGTGTCTGAAAATTCTGAGTTAAGGTCAGATGACGCAATCTGAATGACGTGATCGACACCTGAATGAGCACCCCACTTTCCAAACATAACTATTGCATTTTCAGGAACACAAAACAAATATATTGACTTTTCTAAATAGTGTAGGAAGAATGATATTCATTTATACCATTTACTCAACTACATAGTAGTGCCAAAAATATAATTAAATTCCGGTTTATTTATTATGTATTCGGTTTTAATAATAATAATCGAAGCAAAACACAATAAGTTAAAGGTTTTATTTGCCTGATGCAAAGATAGGTGGACTGTTACTGAATCCTAATATCCTATTTGGGAGTGTTATTTATACTCTGTCTGAAGAAGAGATCTAGAATTCAATACGTATATTTTTAAAGAAATGATTTATTCATTTAAATCTAGCTTTGTTCAACATTAATATTCATGAAAACTGGTGGGAGTGCAAAGCTTTTATTGTATTATCCTCTGTCGACTTACATAGGGCCTCAAATCTACACAAAAGTTTAGGGAACCTAAAAAAATTTATATTATTGCTATTTTCCTATTCTGCAGGTAAAATTTTTTGATAACCTACATTAAGACACTGAATATTGGTTAAGGATTTATTTGCTATTTTTTTATTTGTACATGCATTTGCATTTACCTAACAGAGATTCTGATACTAGAGTTCTGATTCTGCAAAATAGTTTTTAGGTAACATTACGTATAATGAAATATATTCATAATTTTTCGTATTACTCACTAATTGTATCTTTAGTTATTATTTTTAGAGACAATAAATTGTATGATTTTAACGAGTGCTTTCAGCGAAGAAATGTTAAAACTGAAAAATAAAATAACTAGCATAACAACTTTCAAATATTTCAAATGAACTTCTATTTGTAAATACAGAAAAAAAAATGAAACTAAAGATTATTGCACACAATTATATGAATTCTTAACTTAAATTGTTGTCTGATGTTTACAAAAAAATGAGCTTCTTATCTCTTCCTTTAAGAAAAATTCCGTATATGTGCCGTTGGCCGTAAAAAAAAATAATAGCATGATATTGCATTGATAACAATAACAGATAATCATAGATATTACAAGCACTTAGTTGCCTAATTTAGCACGTTTGGATATAATTTATTACCTATTTACTGAGATAACTGTAATAATAACAATAATTGCCCATTGAAAGAATAATTTGATTAAAAGGAGTAAATCATTTTTGTAATAACTCATTTGATTTATTAATAACTTGTGTGTGCATGCAGCATTATTGCTCCCTAATTATCTAAAAGGAAGGCTGAGTGCAAAGTTCACGCTTAGCAATTTAATTAGCAAATTGTTGACGCTTTTCGACGCTTAAAAAAGAGGCAGCATTACCATTACTGAGAGAAAAGAAAATCTTTACTACCTTTAAAATATACGAAGAATTCGAACTTTGCAGGATTTTTAACAGCTTATTAGGACGTTTGTGACGGATCTGTACGCGACCTGATTATTAATCCTCTTGGGGAAACTTGAAAACTGGAACAAGATACCATATATAGATAAATAAATAAATATATATAGTGAGAGAGGGAACTAATAGAGGGAATTAAAAAAAGAACATGATTTGTCTACATTGTTGTAACAATGCATATCTGATTTGTCTAGTTTGGCTGGAAAACCAGTTTTCGACCCCAACCTTTGTCATTGTTTAAACAGTTACATTGTTACAACAACGGAGACAAATCTAAGTTGGCTTCGAAAACCAGTAATTAATTTAATTAATTAACCGGTAATTAATGAATTAATATTTGAAAAAGCTGCATTAACATCAAGTGTCATCCACTACAAGTTTTAAAAAAATTATTTGAACATGATTGGATGAATAGAAAATATTTTATTAAAGCATGAAAATTTAAACAAGATATAAAAATAAATATTTATAGGTAGAGAGTGAGCTAATAGTTGGAATTGAAAAAGAAACTTGGTTTTAAAATGTTATTTTTTTTTAAAAAAAGGCAATTTTAAAAGGAAACTGTAACATTAAAAAAAATTCAGAGCCAAAAATATTACCAAAAAAAAAAAAAAAAATCTAGAAACTTATATTTGCAGCATTTTTTTGTAAGATTTCATCTTTTCATTTTTTAAGTCTTTACTTTTTTAACACGATTTTATTAGCTTCACCTATATGTAACGGAATTTTTGAACTCGATTCTTATCCACTTTGGGTCAAAATCGAAATTTTGCACATTTGTCAAAGACCGCTGATAATACAATACTCTAATAATTTTGTTCCACTGTCCTGGTCAGGATCATCAGGATTAACGATTTCCCATTTCCATATTAAAGGACTTATTCCAGATTTGGCAACTAAAAGATTAAGTTATGAGTTTAAATCGAAAACATTCATGGTTAATATGCAAATACAACAAAAAAGATTAATTCGTCAATAAATAAACAAAAGTTTAAAACAACAACAAAAAAACGCTTTTATTGTAGATTGAACTAAAAAATGAAAAATAATTTATAATTTAAAAAAATAAAAGACAGGCTTTTATAGTAAATCGACCTAGTAAAAAATAATTCTTAGTATAAGAATAAAATGATTAACGAGAAAATTAATGTCATTGTGGTAAAAGCGTAGGGTGCTCGATATCAATTGTTATAATTTCGTACTAGTTTTATTCCGAAATGCTGAGTTAGTGTAAAAATGTTGTACAAAGCACCCCGCGCTTTTACTTCAATGACATTAATTTTCTCTTTAATTATTTTATACTTTTTTAAGAATTATTTTTTACTTTTTAGTTCGATTATCTATAAAAACGTGTTTTTTTTTTTTAACAATAATTTATTTCGTAGATATTCTCTAGAAAATCCAGTTTTTTTTCGTCAGTTTTCCCTATCAAAGTATTTTATGACATTCACTCCATCACACAACACATTTCCAGTTCTTAAGAATATACAGCTTTGATGCATTGCCATTATTAAGGCCTGACTACGTACGGAACGGTAATTTTGAAAAAGCATGTAAATGAAAGATTTTTTTCTTTTGGTATTTAGTGTTACTTGAATTAAAATATACATATAGAATTGCGCATTAAGAATATTATTAAAAAAATACTTAAGCATATTTTTTTTTTTGGCAAAAAAGGAAGAAAAACTTATGTATTTTCAACATTCTTCCTTTTAAAAAAAATGCTTTTCTAATATTATTTTCTCTATACATCTGTAAAAAGCCTGTGAGTGAGCTAGTATTTTAAAACTATATGTAGTACTTAAAAAGGGGATTCATTCATGTTTAGATACATCAGAATAGGAAGTTTTAAGAAAAAAACACCGGTTATTATTTTAATCTGAAAATAATCTGGTACCTCTGGAGGAAAAAAATGGGAATTTTCAAAATTTTAGTTTAAGCTCTATACCAGCGATACTCAACCTGTGGCCCGGTGGACTTTTCTGTGTGGCTTAGTCAAGTCCCATTGTACTAATAAATTCAATTAAGAACAATGTATTAAAAATTTAGCGCGAAAATCTAATAATCAAATCTGTCAATTTTTCTGTACGATTTGAAAGATATTTTTTCTTCTATTTGTAACTGTAACAATTAATAATAAAACAAGATATCAATCATTGGCATGGTCAAGTAATTTTAGCGCATTTTTCACATGTTGTATTTTGCAATAATACAACTAATGAACTTTTTACTAAAAGAAAGTAGTGTGTGTGTGTGTGTGTGTGTACTGTACTTAAAAAAAATTAAAAATGATTAAATTTAAATATGATTCGGCTCATCTAGGGCACAAATGCGACCCAATGCCGAAAAACCCGGGGTTAATCAGTTGCTTATTGGCTGAGAAAAAGGCACGACAAAATATGGAACGAAGACGAAATTTGCGTCCTAATAGCGCTTGTTTTACACTACGTGAAAAACGCGCTAAAAATAATAGTAGAGTTATGATAGTATACACTATACTCAACTGAGCTGGAGCAGCGACCATTTTTTATGGATGAAATTGATTGTTTCAAGACAAATGGGGGATGTTGACTATTTTGTAGTGAAGTACGAAACCAAATAATGCGCAATTTTCCATTCATAACAAAAGTTAAACAGTATGGTCTTGATATTTTGCTAGAAAACTATAATTATTTCAAATTACCTAACAGCATTATCCGATGAATTTAAAAGTAGATTTCAGGAAATCAGGAATATGTTCTTACTCGTAGAAAATCCGTGACATTTAAAACCAGCAATAATATCGGAACTTTTTGGATGAGTGGATATTAACGGTCGCACTATTCAGCTATATATATACTCGAGGAAGTGACGAAGACGTCACCTCAGCTGGCATCCCCTCTCCTAATTTCCTCGCCACACCAACGAGCGGACGTTTGAGCCTCGACATATTTAATGTGCATCGGCCGCCCCTGCACGGCGGGTCTGCAGCGACACAAGACTCGAACTCATGACACGCCAGCCACGAGTCCATTACCTTGACCACTAAGATACCACGGCCGTCTCGGTGATTGATGTATTGGCATGTAACTACACAGAGCTACTGGATCAATTTATTGATATGAAAAACAATGTCCACATACACTGGTGTCCAAAAGTTAAGCATAATTGATAATTATGTGAATAAAGAAGGAACTGTATATCAGAATGGCGGGAAAAATGATATGCGAGTGTAAAATGGTTATAAAATAACGAAGCAAATCAAAAGAATGATAATAATTAATTTTATTATCCAAAGTAGCAGTTTGAAAGAAAACTGAGCATAGCAAGGATTCACACTTTAAAGAAAAAATGAAAGAAAACATTAAATAAAATACTGATGCTGCAGTTTAATAAGGCGTGTGGTCACCTCTGACAGCCAGGCACGCTGCACAGCGATTTACCATACTTGCTATGAGATGATGAATGAGTTGTGGGCTCAAACGGTTCCAAGCTTCTTGGAGAGCTCTCTTCAGTTCTGTAACGGAGCTTGGTGGGTGCGAAAGGGCTGCAATTTGTCTCCCGAGCATATCCCACACATGCTCGATAGGATTTATATCCGGGGAGTTCGCAGGCCACGACATGCGCTGGATGTTTTCCGTTTCAAGAAAGTCATCAATCAGCACCGCTCGGTGACATGGTGCATTATCATCCATGCATATGAAGTCAGGACCGACAGCACCTCGAAACAAGCGAACATAAGGCTCAAGAACTTTGTCTCTGTATCTTTGAGCTGTCACAGACCCCGTGTCAAAGAAATGGAGGTCTGTGCGGCCGTCCATCATGATGCCTGCCCATACCATTACTCCCCTTGATGGAAAATGATGTCGTTCCATTGTGTTTATTGGTTCAAAACGTGTTCCACATTCTCTCCATATCATTACCCGCCGAGAATCATTACTCAGACTAAACCGGGACTCGTCACTGAACATCACATTGACCCACTTTCCCACACTCCAATGGTGATGCTTCAAACTCCAGTTCAAACGAGCGCGTTTATGCGCAGACGTGAGGGGAATGCAAACTGCTGGTCTTCTGGCATACAGGCTAGCATGATTGAGTCTCCTGTAAACAGTTTGTCTCGAAATTCGTATTCCTGGGGCGACTGTGAGTCCCGAACCCAGTGCTCTGGCAGTATTGCCCCTCTGACGTCGCACACTTATTACCAGATATCGGTCTTGGCGTGGGGTTGTGACTCTTGGTCGACCTGAGACTGGTTGTCGGGTAACATCTCCCGTTCTTTGAAACCTCTACCACAGTCTTGAGATCACAGACTGGTCCACATTCAGAATTCGAGACACTTCGGTTTGTGCTCGTGAGGATTCCAGCATTCCAACGATTCTTCCTTCGTAAACATGTCCAATTGGCGTCTTTGTGACATCATTCACCTTGTTTGATGGTTAACAACGTTCCTTCGCACAGCAGTTGCACGAAACTTGTCTGAACTGCCTCAGTTTCTCAGCGTTCCGACATGCGCCGGTGTTTCGCGCAGGACGTAGTCGACTGAAAAGTTTTGCATAAACCCAATGTTTCTTCTTCACCCAACTAATATCCGCAAGAAATTTGGAATAATCTTACGATTATTTACAATATTTTTTCGCATTTTACGATTTATGCTTAATTTTTGGACACCAGTGTATGTAAGTTATTTTTAAAGAAAGGAGAAAGGAAGAGAAATTTTCACATAAATGTCTTATTTCAAAAAATCATTGTTATTGCAATACATCTCCAAGAAATTATAATACCTGATTCAAAGAATACTTTTGGAGAGTTTTGGATAAAAGAATTTTAAATCATGGAGCATTTTTAATTTTGGTTTTGAGGCAAATATTTTATTTAAAGAAGTTTTTTTTTTTAAAAAAATTTTAAGCAGAATTTAGGTTATTTGTTTTTTTAATCGCTAATGAAATCACAATTTGACATAGAATAACTTTAAAATAATGAATTTAGAATAGATATAAATTATGCTCTAATTTTTATTACTACATGTTAACATTAAAGCTTGGTATTAATAATGATTAAATTGATTTGAGAATTACTTCATTATGCCTTAGAAATTGGTAGAACGTAGTTCTATTATTACATTAACTCTGCTATGCATTTCATTTATCACAATAAGTTGCAAGAAAATATTTAATTTGAAAAGAACAAATTGAATAAGTTTAATCTCATATCAACTTTTGCAATCTTTCACAAAAACAAAAAAAAAATAATAAATAAATAAAAATTTATGCACCGGTTTTATAGACAGCATTTATATTGAAAGTATTTCTCTTTTAGTACATGTATTACCTTGAGAAAAGCGTTTTTGTTTCCATCTTCTAACAATATTTATTTAAATCTTTCATTTATACATAGGTATTGCTTTGAATCGAGAGATTACTTGACTTAAATTATTGCACAACTACATCTGTCACAACTAATTCTAACCTTTTCTGACAGATGCAACAATGCACTCTTTCATTAGAGCTTTTGAGTTTGCTTACAGTTTATTTGTAGTGTGTAGGATCTGATGGGGTAAATGCTGATACACAGACACCCCAATTTTTTCAATAACTTTACGGAATAACGAATTGTTATGGAATCATGTGATATTCAGATTTCATTTTTGGTCATACCAGAATGATTCCTGATAGGGTTTTTTCGTTGGTTGACAAGCAATACCTTAGGATGACATATAAATTTCAGTTTTTATTCTTTTGGTGCCTGGTACATTGTCTTTTATGACATTTGTTCAAACTTTTTGTAGTTTCCTGCTATTTCTGTCAATCAAGTTTTCTTGATTATGTTTACCAAATCACTTTCATTCCAATATGGCTCAATAACTGTTCTTTTTGAATTTCGACATCAGATTCATGTTATTTTCTGCTAAAAATTAAAAAGATTGTCATAGCTCTGTTTGAAATAAATATCATTTGACATTCCCTAATTAATCGTCCCCACATAGTTAGGGCAGCATGGCTTCACATGTTCAAAGTCTTGTCCCATGTATCAACATGTTCTTTTTGCCATATGTGATGGTCTGTACTGTCGACTTCCCTAATTCCCACGCACACACACATACAACTCTGATAGTACTTTAATAATACTTCTCTTTGAGAGTTAAGGATATCAATAACTGTAACAAATCCTAAAATCTATACGTATGTCCTTGATTATGAAAAGTGCCAACATCTGAGACACATCAATGTCTTTATTTTTTTAAAAAGAATCATCGACTTTTTTATGTGAGCTTCTGTAGCTGCTTCACAGGAAATTTCAAACATTTCGTTTTTTATGTATTGGTTACATATTTTTCATCCATTGTTGGCATGTTTAGCAAAAAAGATTTGTAAAGAATCAAAGCCTTTTAGATAAGAATGTGACGGGTGCTTACGCGTTTCACTAACCTTCTCAAATATTCTCTTTAAATGTTTTATTTATTTCAACCAATCTCCACCGGGAGCCTAAAGCGTGATTTATGCAAATGAGATATTTTATAAGTTCGGGTTTAGCGAGTTCGAAAATGATATAAAAGGGGGACATGAAATGAAGAGAATAAAATGAATTGAGAGAGTACTTTTTCTAGTGGAAACATAGTCGGCGTGAGAAAAGTTTATTGTAAAGTATAGATAAAATCAGTTCGGGAAAGAACTGAGAGATAGTTGAGATTGAAGCCGCCCATTAAAGGAATCCAGATATTGAAGAAGTAGCTAGACGAACCTGCCATAACAAAAGGTATCAGGTTAGTTTGATTTCCCAAATTAAGTATAAGTGTGTAGCTTAATTGTACGCGTCGACCGTCGTAGATTCAGTTAGGATTCCGTCGTTCATGATTATTGAATCCTTCTCATTCTCCACTGTGTTTTATTGTTCTTAAAGTTGAATAGTATTTGTGTAATCTCTTAATTAAGAAAAGTCAATAAATAAGATTGATTTATTAAATAAGTAGTAATTTATTATGAATTCAACACATCTAAATTCAGGCGATAACCGAAGGGGAGTTGATAATCTTAGAGGTAGTGATAGGCTACGACAAGAATACTAACACAGCTTGCTATTTATATCATGCGAGCTAAACTTGCGAAAAATAGTTCCATATCTCTTTCATTACATCTTTCATTCCATATCTTTCATTTTTCATTTATTATCTTGCATAACAGTTCAATTTTTACAGAGTACCCCATAGAATAGTGGTGTTTGATAATAAGAGAGAGTGAATGATCTTTACTATGAACTTTCTGTAATAATTTAGGAAACATAATATAGCTTGGGTGTGTTAAATTGCAATTTGATTCGGGTTGGAAATATGTCACTATTGTCAGATGATTGACCTTGCTGTAGGATCTCAGAATTACAGTTCTTTTCACAAAAATTGTCATTGCTTCAGGCGAATTCTGACCTTGTTTCGTATTATTTTCGGACAACATCTTTTTTTTAAGTATGATGATTTTGTGTTTTTCTATATTTGACTTATAAGAAACATATTTATTAATTTTATTAACAAAAAAATCTAAATTGATCTTTAGTTCTGAAAAGATCTATTTGCTTTTGTAAAATTAAAACACGTTTAAATAGATTTGAAAAAAGAAAAAAAAAACAGCACACAGAGGCAAGTTTGAATGAATTATGTACTGATTTTAAGTCTGGAGTTTAGTTAAAACTCTTTGTTACCATTCGCACTTGATAAATTAATATTTGAAATAAAAATAGGTAAGGCTTTTCGTCTAAAGAAAAATATGATTACAAAACTGCATGACAGTTTTGTTTGTACAACGGAATGTGAACAAGAAGCTTGGTCATGAATGAAAGAAAATCGAAATCATACCATAACTTAAGTAAAAAAATACACAAAAACCAATCTTTTTTGTGTGCGTTTGATAAAGATGTTAATATAATATTAAAATAAAAGCCGAAAATGAGTTTGATTGGCCAATTTCCCACATTTTGAATCTCCAATGTTGCCTTGGTTTTATTGCCCCCCCTCACACACACACCCATTAATTCTCGTGATGCGGCCAGCGTGAAATAATTTATATGTATGTGGCCTGGGAGAGAAAAAAGGTTGAGTACCCCTATTCTACAGGAAGTTTTTGTTAAATATAGTCTTCTACACGTCACGTCTTCAGTGACACTAGGGCTTGAACTCATGAAACGCCGGCCATGAGATCTTGACCATGACCACTGGGCTACCACCGCTACAGTTGCAGGTAAAGACGCAAATACTTCTAAATGTAAGATTGAAATAGATCGTCGGCTTAAATTTAGCAGAGTTTTCCTCTTAAAAAATATTGTATAATGCATATAAAACCGAACAAGATATAATTAAAAGCACCATTGGCTTAAATTTGGCACATCTAATATCGCTATCTGAAATATGTTATTAAAAATTGATTGATATTTGCGAATGAAAAAAGAGACAGCTCGTTTAATGAAATACGATTATCATTTCATCGTTATCGAAACTAATATGCCTGTTATCGCATGTGAATCAGTCTTTTAAAACAAGATTTTGAGCTTAAAATTTACCAAGAAGCATACATTAGAAAATGCTATTCATCATTATACATATATCATACATATGACAGTTATTTCCTAACCCTACGGCAAACTGTTAAAATAAATTCCTCTTACCATTTTAGACAACTAAATATGTTCCTTAAAGTAGCAGTATTTCTTTTTTTAATCTTTTAACACGACAACATGAGTTTAAATAGATACATCAATTAATAAGCTTCTGATAAGAAAAGGAACAAAAAAATTATATATCATACTTAAAATACTTAACATGCAGATCTCGCTTAAATTGCTCCGGCTAATGGCTTTTAAACATCGGGAGCAGTTTCACTAAAACATCGCTAAATACGGATATCCCGTAATTAAAACAACTATCAATAACTTTTATGTCATAGGAAAGCAAGTGATATTGATGATCCTATCAATGATTAATAGCAAATCCAGTCGAATATCATAGTCAAAATAACTATAAATTACTTACTTGTAATCGGTATGTTCTATGACGACTTTTTGAACGTAATTTCTTCTCTGTACCTTGTTGTGTGTGTTATAGTAACTGTCTCTCCTGCGACGGGTTTAATACTTAAATGAGTTTTAACTATGCGTTTTGCAAAATTATGAAGCAGCCTTTAGGGATTAGATGTCATCAATGGATAATTTACTTATATTAGATTTTCATTAGTAAACTGCCTTGATAAGGTGTAATTTATTAGTTGTAACTCTTGGGAAATAATTGTCGATGAGGCGTGTACTGATAGATCTATTTATGAATTTAATGGCTTAATTTGTTTTCTTTCGGTATTCGTTTATTAATGATTTCAAGCAAATTAAATAAACCATCATCCCCTCTCCCTTTTTTTAGTTAAATGTTCAAGAAATTAAGATTCTTTAAAAAAAAATTTTTTTTAAATATTTCCACAAAAAAAATGTAATTATAATTTTTTGTATAAAATTTAAATTATTTTGTCTCAGTTGTGGAATATTATTATATTTTAAAAAAATTTCCAAAAAAATAATAGAAAATAGTTTTGGTAATTTTAATTTATAAAAATTCGATCATTTTCTGATTTTCAAAAATATTTTTTTACAAAATATCTATATTATAAGAAATTTGCAATACATAACAATGCAAAAGTATAAAGAAATTTTAGAAATCTTAATTTAAAATTAGATACTGGCATTTCTTTAATACGGATTTCATTAGGTCCCTTTCTCTCTCTTCCGATTTTCGTAAATTTTTTAAAGATAAGCAGATGGGCCTTTTCTATACAAATTTTAAAGAATCAATTTAAATTTTAAATAAAATATAATTTACTAAATAGTCCCATCTTAAAGTGTGTTTAATTTGCAACACATTGCTTAGAAATACCAAAACTAATTAGCTATACAAAGAAAAAAAACTAAAAACTTCGGATTTTTTTTTAAATGTGAATAAAAAGTGGTACACCAATTTTGGTAAGGTAAAGGGTGTTAAACTCATTTCCTGTCATGAGTTAAATTCTTAGAAATAAAATATCATGCCGGCATGTAGATTTTATTTCTTAAATTTGCTTTTGTTTCTTCCGATTCATATTATAATGCTTATAGTTACGTTTTATGTTCCATAACTTTGGATCGTAATAACATCATTATTGTATTATGCAGATTATCTCAATTATCTCTTTTTTTAAAAAACAATGAAGCTCGTCAACAATTTTTCATTCAATTTTAAACTTCTTGTGGCTCTGGTAATGACATGTGGTCACGGTAGCCTAGTGGTCATAGTCATGAATTCGTAGTTAGTATTTTCGAGTTGTAAGTTCAAGTCCTGGTGTACCCCAAAGACCCGCGATGTAGAGGGGATAATGCACATTAAATCTGTTGTTGTTCAAAGTTCTAACGTTGGCGTGGTATGGAAATTTGGAGAGGGGTAGCCAGCTCAGGTGTAGTCCTCTCCAATTGACCGTGGTTCAAAATTCTTTGGACCGTCACCGATAGCTTTTGTGCCCCTTTAGAGTGCAGAGTTACTAAACACTGGCATACTCACCCGATGAAGAAATGCCAATGAGGGACGTCTTAAGGTACGTGCCAGCTGGCTCGGGCACATGCCTTGCTCTCGGTGGGGGTTTCGTTTCGACTCTGTTTTAATAAGGTCATGATCTGGATCATTTTAATGTGGCCAAATATTATTCCCGTTCATATTCTCCGAAAAAAGAAGAAATTTCAAACTGCATGTCAACTGTCAAAGTGATAAGATTGTAATATTATGTGATGACATTTACCATGTCTAGGCCTAGTAGCATAAGCAATCATTCAACTCGTTGAATCAAAATGCGGCAATCAGTCGAGCCTGTTTGTGCCTAGGTTTTTGAGTCGTGCATATTTGTTTGTTTCAAATGACCGTTTGAAAGAGTACATGACAATGCATGCTATATACTGCCTACTTTTAAAGATCTCAGGTAGGGCCTAATTTTGCATAGGGGCCCAGGGCCTCAAAGATTCCTAAGACGTCCCTGATGCCAATTGCAAGAGTTTAAACTAAATCAGCAACTCAGAATAACGAAAATAAGCTTGTTTTTCTTGTTTCCTGAAAAGAAATATTTCATATTATAATTATTATTTTGGTAATATTATTATTTTGTTAATGATATTGTAAAGATTCATTATTATCTGAGAGTTAATTCAACAAGACTAAATAATGGTTCGTTAACGAATGTTGTAATTCTCCGTTAGTAATTAGAATTTTAAAAAATTAATTCAAATTAGTAAAATTTTTCCTATATTTTGTTGTGCTGGCTGGGCCGCGAAAAGATTCATCGTTGGCCGTGACATGCTTAACGAAATAGATGAGTTTAAAAAAGTAAGATGCAATGTTTCGGAGCAAGTTATTTTTTTAAAAAAATTCCTAACTAAATTTTTTTTTTGAAAAAAATGTCGAGGTTAGATGTATTTTTTAAGTCATTTATCTAATTTTTAATCCAGATTTACATGAATATAAAAGAATATTGATAATAGAATATTCAATAATGAATAATAGAATATTCATATTTGTCGGATGTATTTTTAAGTCATTTATCTAACTTTTAACCCACAGGTTTATATCAGTATAAAAGAAGTTGGTTATTTATTCTGTCTTTTTTCCAAAAAGTTGGTTAAAAACTAAGAAGATACGAAATAGCGAAAAAAGTTACAATACTAAAAAGTCCTTAACAACAACAACAAAAAAATAATGTACAGAGAAAATTCAAATCCATGACATTAGGTAAATATGAATTTCTTTTGCGTGAAAAAAAAAATTAATCTTCCCTAATGAAACACATTTATCCTAAGGCGGTAAAATTAAAATACCCTTTGCTGGTTCCGCCCGGGATCGAACCGGGGACCTTTCGCGTGTAAAGCGAACGTGATAACCACTACACTACGGAACCACGTTTACGGCAGGGGAAGAAAAGATAAGCTCCGAATGTACTCACTCACAAATATTGTTTTTCAAATGAAGTATTTTCTTTGTAAAAAAAAAGCATTTCTTTTCTGTTGAATTATTATAGTGAGACAGTCACGAGTTGTTATTTTGGTCACTTATTTGTTATTTTTTTTCTACAAAACAAAGCAAATTCAAATCGATATTTCTCTTTTTAGGAATACGTTGATACGTGAAGGTTGCTATAATGTCCAGTTTAGCACATTTCTTGGCGACTTTTAAGAAAAGCAATCATTGTGTGACTATTACAATTAATGTCGCCAAAAGTTCATGCTTCGTTGGTAACCTTTAAATAAAGAAATTTATGATAAATATGAATGAAAATGCGCTCAAATTTCGAGGAGGGCGGAATAATTCCCAACTCTCAAATATGCATAGAAAGTTAAACTTCAATCAAAATTTTCATGAATTTGAAAGAATTTCGTAATTTCCCGTAGATTTACAGTAGAAATAAAACTAGTTTATTCCCCCCCCCTTTTTTTTTATCACGTTCTAGACACAGCCTCAATAAGATCATAATTGAAATAATTTTAATCGTCAAATGTTATTCCAGGACATATTTTCCGAAAAGCTGGAAATTTTGAACTACAGTCGAACTACCATTTAACGAGGTCATTAATTTTTTTAATGACATCTTCTAATTTTAAGCCTTCAAGTAATTTTAAACATTCATTATTAACAAACCAGTAATTTTATATAAGCATACACTATTACACGCGTCCTTAAGTTTAATTATTGGTTAAATCTATTAATTTTATTTGATTTTTGTTTGAAAAATTACGGCAATTTTATCGCTGTATGTGAGTCAAGCACCTGGTAAAACTAGTTTAAGGTCATTGATCACCATGAAATGTACTAAAAAAGAGAATAATTTTAAAAAATGTTTTGAAATATTTTAAAATAAGGAAAAAGGAATTCGAATCTCTAGGGAAAAAGTTCGCTAAATAGAAAATATACTATACTTCGCTATTTGGAAGTGATTTTACGAAAAAAATAGTAAAATGTTCTTGGTTCCAGGAAAAAGTACGCAAAGTAGAAAAATTCGCAATATAGAAATTCGCACGCGTTATACAGAGGCGCGTTATACCAGTGGTCTTCAATCTGTGTTCTACGGCAGAGCCGGCTTATTCATTGGGGGCTTGAGGCGAGCACCCAGGAACCCGGGGCCCGGACAAGCTGGACTTAACCAGATTTTCAGGTTATAAATTTCGATCCTCCAATGCTAAAGGGACTTGTAGATCTTCTGCGCCCAGGGCCGAAATGAGCTTAAACTAGCTCTGTTTCACGGACTCCAGGGGTTCCACGAGTCACAATAAAAAAAAACCGAAAAGAAACTTATAAACGTGTACGCAAAATGGATTCACTTTCGTTAAAATGTTTGTATAATCACAAGAATTTAAAAATTCAGAAATCTTGTTATTAAGAAACTAAAAATTTTATTCATTCATAATAACTTTATTTTCAAATACTCCTTAAACTTTTAATATAATATATTAAATTAATATTAAAACGTTTTATATCTTTATATATATATTACTTACCAGATTGTGAATATTTTATTGTTTACTATCTTAAGTTCCGCGAGATAATTTTATACTCGTTAGCACATTGTATTACAAAACTAAATAGTTTTCTAATGGGGGAAAAACACCTTTTTATGCTTGTGGAAAAACCCCTACAACATATATCAATAGATTCGATGTTAAAAATGTAAACTTAAGCAAGAATATATCTCACACAGCTTAAACATTTTAATGCTATTCAGGATAACGTGTATAAGTGAAAAATGTTTCTCAACGTGAGTGGCTACAAAAACAAAGTATAGAAACTCGAAATATTAAATCGATTGCAGTTATTCTCAATAGATTTAGACTTCGACAGTTTTTGTGATAAAATGCAAGCACATATCCCAGTTACTAAACATAATGCATGGGTAGATTAATATTATTAATGAGTAAATTATATTAAAAGTAGATTAAAATTTTTTAGCAATAAATGTAATACTTTTTATAATTGCTTATACATGATCTCTCTCTCTCTCTCTATATATATATATTGGTGATCTACTTTAAATATAATATTTTAAGAAACATTTTTCTAAGTTTGTGAGAAATATAGTTTCACGATAATATTTTTTATTTCTAAGGGTTCCACAAAAACACCTTCTAGTTCTAGGGGTTCTACGAAAACACCTTCTAGTTCTAGGAGTTCTACGAAAACATTTTCTAGTTCTAGGGTTCTACGAAAACATTTTCTAGTTCTAGGGGTTCTACGAAAACACCTTCTAGTTCTAGGGGTTCTACGAAAACACCTTCTAGTTCTAGGAGTTCTACGAAAACACCTTCTAGTTCTAGGAGTTCTACGAAAACATCTTCTAGTTCTAGGGGTTCTACGAAAACACCTTCTAGTTCTAGGGGTTCTACGAAAACACCTTCTAGTCCTAGGAGTTCTACGAAAACTCCTTCTAGTTCTAGGAGTTCTACGAAAACACCTCTAGTTCTAGGGGTTCTACGAAAACACCTTCTAGTCCTAGGGGTTCTACGAAAACACCTTCTAGTTCTAGGAGTTCTACGAAAACATCTTCTAGTTCTAGGGGTTCTACGAAAACACCTTGTAGTTCTAGGAGTTCTACAAAAACATCTTCTAGTTCTAGGGGTTCTACGAAAACACCTTCTAGTCCTAGGGGTTTTACGAAAACACCTTCTAGTCCTAGGGGTTTTACGAAAACACCTTCTAGTCCTAGGAGTTCTACGAAAACATCTTCTAGTTCTAGGGGTTCTACGAAAACACCTTCTAGTCCTAGGGGTTCTACGAAAACACCTTCTAGTTCTAGGGGTTCTACGAAAACACCTTCTAGTTCTAGGAGTTCTACGAAAACATCCTCTAGTTCTAGGGGTTCTACGAAAACACCTTGTAGTTCTAAGGGTTCCTCGAGTTGAAAAATTTTGAAGACCACTATTATATACTAATTAACTACCCAGAGTCAAGACTTCATTATTATTTCCTGACCGTCACGCGTGCACCATCAATGCTCACTTAGCTGATAAACGGCGGCAGTCGGAAGAGAGTCAGCTTGTGATTAGGTTTGTGAGATTGTGATTCACGCACATTTATTTATTACAAATTATCGTTTGTATGAATATCTGACAACGTATGTATGCAATATACTGTCTACTTAAAGGGATCACAGTGAGGCCTAATTTACCGGGGGTGGGGCAGGGCCTCATTAAGACATCACAGAAATTGTCATTTTTATTTCGAAAACTATCATTGCGCTATAATTCTCCGAACGAAAATAAATATTAACATACTGTAAAAATAACCATCCAAAGGGTGCAAATTTTTTTAAAAAAAAGATAAACTTTTCGTATTTTTTCTAATAAGGTTTTTAAAGTATTTTTTATTTTTTATTTTGGAACATACCGGGTGTCCATAGTTGAAATTTGCGAGCAGTCTGCAGCAAAAACTATTCAGCGGAATTGCATGAAAATTAGGTAATGTCAGAATGAAATGATGGGAATTTTATCGAGGGGGGGGGGACCACCCCTAGGTGGTGTATCATAGCTTTATTGAGAACATATAAATTATCTTCAAAGTTTACAAAATATGCTCGATATGCTGTCCACCATTGTCCGCCACCATCTGGAAGCGTAAAAATTCATGTTCTCCTGTTAAAAGCAGCCTGAACTGGGGTACCGTAATTTCGCGCGTATAGTCCGCGGACTATCTGTGTTTAAAATGCGAATTTTTGAAGCTGCGGACTATCCACCAGTGCGGATAATACGCTGGTTGTTCACGGTTAAAATCGTTGAAATTTAAAAAACACGCTGTCGTGAACTGCCGATGATCGGGATTTATAAAAGCCGGGATTGTTAGTGAAAACGAGGAAATCACTGACAGTGAAGATAGTGATGCTGAAAATGAACTTTCGGACACTCTTCCCGAAAATTTATTAGAACTGTTTAATTCTGATACCGATGAATCGGACTTTGAAGGTTTTCGTTAATGTTGTAGGGGGAATGTGTTATTAATTAATATATGATTAATTAGTATATATATATATATAAGCACTGTTTTTTTATTTGTATTTAGCGTTTTATTTCTGAAGGTATATTAGTAAGGAAGTACTTTTTTTCTATTTATACTTAGTTCTTTGTTTCTAAAATACATTAATATTGCCGTATTAAAATAACGTAATTTCGGACGTATAGTCCGCGGACTATCCGGTGGTGCGGACTATCTGACGATTTTTGAAATTTTTTCATATAAAATCGTGTTTGCGGACTATACGTGCGAAATTACGGTATGTTACGCACATGGCGTTCTATGCTTTCTTTAAGGTCGGATAGAAATGTGATGGGATTACGGTAGATCATAGCCTGAGGTATCTATCTCCACAGTCAAAAGTTGCAAGGATTCAAATAGGGGGATCTAGGAGGTAAAGTTGTAGGAAAATGCAGGCTGATGATTCTGTCGTCACCGAAATGGCGGCAGAGAACTTGTTTCACATAACGAGCGATGTGTGGAGGAGTACCATCCGGCATAATTAATGTGGTTGTATCACATTGTTTGACCTGCCGCTTCCGAATGGCAGCAGACAATAGTGGACAACATATCGAGCATGTTTTGTAAATTTTTGTAGATTATGTATATGTTCTTTATAAAGCTATGACACGCCACCTGGGGGGGGGGGTTGAAACTCATTGTTTTTCTTCCTCCATAAAATTCCCATCATTTTATTCTGACATTACCTAATTTTCATGCTATTCATTTGTACAGTTTTTGCTATAGATTGCACGTAAATTTCAAGTTTAATTATGGACACCCGGAATATCTCAATCAATAACTTCCTCTTAAGGTTAAGAAATGTATAATCGTGACTCTGAAAAAAAAAACTGGGAAAGTGAGGGGAATACTCTTTTGACAGATGCCAGAGGACTCAACTAATGATCTTTCTTTTATAAAATTAGGTCAGGTCTCAACAAGACCATTGAGATGGGGAAAGTAAGGATACAAATTATCAGGGCCTACTTCTATAAAAAAAATCTACCTTAACAATTTTTTACGAAAAAAGAAAGAATATATTTTTAAATCTAAGAAACATTCAACCATTTTTGATTTTCTTGCATCATAATTTTATTGTTCAGTCTAACAATCGTTGCTAATGTTTGTACATCTCATTGAAAATGTCAAAATTTTATTTTTACATGTAGTATTATGAGAATTAATCCTTAATTTTATTACATCTGATTATATTTGTAAGCATTAAGTGTAAATATACTTGTTATCCATATAGTATTAGGCAATACCAACATAACTTCAACGTGAGATTGAATATTACAAATTAAAAAAGCTTATTTAACCCATATTTTAATGAATGTAATTAAATTATTAAGTAATTGTTATTGTTTTAAAGCATTTTTACAAGGAAAAGTAAGCATAGTTAATATTTTTGCTCAATTCAAAATTTATGGGGGGGGGACATAAATATCAAAGATGTCATTTCGATTAGCAATATTTTCGCAAATATTTAAAAAAAAAATTAAAAATTCCAGCTCAAGCCTTTTGCAAGAATTAGTTCTCACATATGTATCAAAAGCCGCCCATCCGGTATAGTGGTCAGTGAAGCTGACTGCGGTGCCGCAGGGACTGGGTTCGAATCCCGGAGAAGGCATGGATGTTTGTGTTGTAATCCTTTCTTCTGTCTGTGTTGTTTACCCCCGTGTTATACGTTCGGTGGTGCACGGGTTTATAAATGTTTAAAAAAAAAAAATATGTATCAAAATAATTATCATGAAACCTTTGGAGGAAATAATTCTTTTTTAAATAAATATTGAGTTTTGAGGTTTTTAAACAAAAAAAAAATTAACTTAGTTCATATTTACCAGATGAATTTTTTTTAGATATATATCTAATCATTAAACAAGATTTTTCCCTGTATAAAAGAAGTTCACACACACATTATCTACTCTTTCTCTTTTTATTCTTCAAATGGTTAGTTAAAACCGCAATTAAATACGAAATGGTGAAAAAAATGTACAAATATTGAAGGGGGGAAAATCCTATCCTGAGAAAATGTAAAGATCTTGTCAATAAATAAATATTAATTTTTATTTTAAAAAATTAAATTCATTTCCCCCAACGAAATGTTTATCCAAGGGGGTAAAAAAGGAACCACCCTTTCTGGTTCCGCCCGGGATCGAACCGGGGACCTTTCGCGTGTAAAGCGAACGTGATAACCACTACACTACGGAACCGACGGAACTTGAACTGCAAGTTAAAATCTTCACACATGCTGATTTGCATTTTGGCCCAAGCGTTTTACAATATTAAATAGGAGAAGACATATTTTTTATTTTTATTTATTACCAAATGGTTCACGTTTCTGTGTGTTCCCCACTAGAATTTCAATTAATTATTACAATGTTTCAGTTAGAGATTAGCAAAATATTTCAAAGATGTTTCTATTGTACAAATGTTGAAAAAGAAAGCAGCCAACACAACATTCTTTTTTCCTTATTTAATCAGGCGTTTTTTTTATTACTATATTTCAGGTGGCCGCTTAGTGAGAGAAAGAAAACTTAGCATACATTTCATTCGAAACTAAGCACATATACAAAATTGAACAATCTAAAGGAGTTTATCAATTATTAAATTGTTTTGTTTTTGAAGTAAGATTTTTTTTTTTACTTTGTGTGTGTGTGTGTGAATTAAGCAGATCATTTTACTTATAGTGTCGTATAAAACGCAAAAAATAGTGGTTCGCACAATTACATTTACCGCAATTGAATATAGATAAAGGCATTTCATAAAAAAGTAGGTTCATTAAAAGGTTTTAGTCACGAGGTATGCCATTTTTCAACGATCAGTTAAATCTAACAATATCTCAGGAATACGGAAATTTAAAAAAAAAAAAATGAGTGAACTAATTCTACATCGAATATAGTTGCAGACGTGCATTTTAGATTGGGATTCAAAACTAAATACAAATTTTTCATGGTATTCATTTTACACATCTCACCTCTTTTCTATAATACAGAATGTTCCTACAATAATAGAATAAAGAATAAGTTCACCTGTATCTATATATATAACAAGATATCAATCATTGGCATGGCCAAGTAATTTTAGCGCGTTTTTCACGTGTTGCATTTTACAGTAATGCAACTAATGAACTTTTTACTTTCAAAAAGTAGTACTATGCTTTAAAAAAAAAATTTAAATTTTTTTTAAAAAAAAAATTATTAAATTTAAATATGATTTGGCTCATCTAGGGCACAAATGCGACCAAATGCCGAAAACCCGAGGTCAATCGGTTAATTAGTGGCTGAGAAAAAGGTACGACAAAATATGGAACGAAGACGAAATTTGCGTCCTAATAGAGCTTTTTTTACATTACGTGAAAATCGCGCTAAAAATGGATGTCTATATGTATGAAATTGCTTCATTCCACCACTGTACAACCGATCACTATGAAAATTGGCATGTATATGTATTTTTTTGTGGAAAGGTTTTTGTACTATCCTCTTTGTTACAGCTCCCCTCCAGGTGGTGCTATAGCATATCAACTTCTGCATCATTCAATGAATCACCAAGTTGCCAACATGATCGCCAAAATGATGCCAACTTGGCTCTATCGCCAATTTTTCGCTATGTTTCCATTAAACCGCCATTATAAAGTTAAGAACAGCGTTGCTTGCGAATATTACAATTTTAACATAAAAGAAATACTACAGAAATTAATATTAACGTATTACACATCCAGATATAAATTGTTTACATTATTTTAAGCATTCATTACACAAAATTTGTAACAATATGTTACTTTTGCTGAGCAGCAGTAGCGCACACAAAACTTTTCCAAGGGGGGAGGGAGTCCATGGTCCATACCTCAAGACAACACCAATTGATTCTTCTGATTTTGTTAACGAAAACAGTAAAAAATAAATTATTGAATTAATAATTAGCATTAAGTAATTAAATAGATTGTAAAGAACAAGTACTTTATTAAATTTTATGTTATATATATATAGGATTATCATCAATCGAAAAAAAAATTAAAGGGCTTTGGGGGATGTCCAGACCTCCAGGACACCCCCTCCCCCCTTGTGTGTGCCACTGCTGAGCAGAGATCAGCTTAGGAAGATGTGTTCAAAAATCGACCCACAAGGGAGTTAAGGGGACGTTATAAATAAAAAAAAATCCTTTATATCAGCTATTAGATCTGCAGACTTAAAATTTAACAAATATGATTTTTTTTGTTCAGCTAATAAAACTCTTTTTTTTTTTTTCAACTTGTAATTCACGTAAAATTAACTCATTAAAAACTTCTTTATTCTTCAATTTGTACTGTTTAATTTTTCGATTCCCCCGTGAGAAGAACGGGTATAACAGCTGGTACATATGTAAAATAAATTAAATACTTATAATAATAAATTAAATTCTTATATTAAATTGCTTATAATGTGTTATTTTGCAAAAGAAGAAAAATGGAACAGCATAAAGGAAGTTACTGTTTTTATTGAAATTAAGCATATGTTTTCCCCCCTAATGGGATGTATTTTGGCAACTAAGCCTTTGCAGACTCGACAAGTCCCTAATTGTGAGAGCCATTCCACGGTGGCATCATCTATTAGTGGTCCTCGCTACCAAATTTGGAAGCTTGAAATAATTTTTAATTCTAGCTCTCGTCGGTTAATAACTATTGCTGTGATTTAATTATGCCAAGAGTACCAGAGCCAAACTGATACTCAAGGAATCTTTTACGTGCTACATAATCATATGGCATGCGTGAATACGATTTTTGCATTCAGAAAATCTATCCACTACCACCGAGATCGAACCCGCAACTTTGGGTTTACGAAGCGGACACGCTACCCGCTACCGACATTAAACATATGTAAAGCTTACACATAGAAGTCCTTGAGTGCAGCACCTGGAGATTACTAAACTAATGTTAAATAATAATGAGTTATTTTTAAAAGGAAATAGTTTTTTTACTTTTAAATTAATTAATATTTTTTTTAATTTTTTACTTAAAAAAAAAGAGTAGAAACATTTTGTACACATTCTTATTTCATGATTTTGCCATCTGTTGTTCAATTACATCCACAAAGGTATCATTATTGCCTTAATAATTTAACTTTTTTCATTCTTTATACACCTAATAATTTACCACAAAATGTTCATGCACTAAAACTCAAAAACTTCTTTGAAATAGTATCGGACCTCCTTATGTCTCAAACTTTGTCAGAAAAAGTGTGAAAGCTGACTTTGGCTTCAGGCATTTAAAGATCGAGCTACGTCTCTTAGGCCCCGTTTACATGCAAATAGCAGGCAAAATGAGGTTGGGGATAAAAGCCTGCCCTTAGCCGGTATTTATTTTCAGCAAGTTTACATGAGAATCTGGTGATTGGTCGATAGATTAACGTGACCATGGAAACACCCAGAATGTTGATTACGATGATTTTGTTGACGCTAAAAATGGTAAATTCAATGTTCTTCTACAATGTGTTTGTGTGTAAATTTAAGATTTAATACATTGGAATGTTTTTTATTGCAAACATCTCTAGAATTCATCAGATATTGCCAAATTTATTTATTTACTTCACATTCTAGTTTCTTATTTTGGTTTTACAAAGAGATGTAGATATAAAACTTCTTGACGCCTGCGTGTGCTCTCTATTGTTCATATATAATATTCGGCAGAAGCTGAATGACTGTCGGCAATAACAGACGTGGGTAATTACTACTCTTGTAATGCTTGTCGGTTCCTGCTTCCCTTTAATCCCCCTTGTCTACTCGCGGACCCGGCTAGATGTGCGAAAACAACTGAATAATCAGTCGACATGATTGACTCTAATTATTTTATTGACACAAAATATCAAGCAAGCACAGTAATAATCCAATTAAGAAATTTGATCAATATGCAGAGAGCGAAGGTGAGACCCGCTAGCCTGGGGATAATATTACGGACCCTCAACTGATTCCACGATAACCTATACAAGCTCAATATAAACTACGTCGCGCACTAATAAGCTAAACTTCTATTTAAATAAGGATCACGATACCTGTACTTTTATGAAGTCGAGGCCTACAGTTGAGGCCTTGAATGCAATCCTTATCCGGATTTAATCACCGTCGAGTGATCCTCTCTTAGAATTAGAAGACACAAATAAATGTGCACGACTCGCAATCTCAAAGATCTAGGAACGAACTGGCTCGACTGATGGCCGCATTTTGAATAAATGAGTTGAATGATTATTTACGGTATTATAAGCCTAGGCTTAGACATGGACAACGGTCATCACATTATAATACAGTCTTGCCACTTTTGTCAGTTGACATGCAGTTTGAAATTCCCTCCTTTTCGGAGAATATGTACGGGAATAATTACGGGAAATTATCCGGATCATTATCTTATTAAAACAGAGTCGAGAACGAATTGAGGCCCTCACCGTGGGCGAGGCTATAGGCCCGAGCCCAGTCAGGACATGCCTTCAGACGTCCCTGGTTGTAAAGCCCTCGAAAAAACCACGTTATTCTACCCAGTAGTTCTCAAATAAAAGGATATTGTGGAAGCTATGCTCTTTACATGCCGCTACTTGTGCATTGAAAGAAGAGATTGCTTTTTATTGCTTATTCGGACTCAGTCATTGTGTCGATGTGAGTCCGGCATTCCTTTTTCTGTCAACTTTGTGTCCACGTGTGAAAGGCATTATCTCCCCTCTTCATATTATAGGAGTGGTGACAGGAAACGAGTTGACTGGTACAAAGTTGCTTCGAGTGAAACTTCGACCTTAGATTTAAACCCTCTGATACCCAAAGATCATCATGTGGAATTGTGAGGGAAGCGCTTTCTCTTCCCTCAGTGTAGGGAGGTCGGAAGTAAGACTAGCCATATTTCAAAATATTATCAATATCAACCACAACACGAGTTCGATCCACCAAAAATAAGAGATGCACGCAATTAATAAATATGAAGACAATTAACGAGGTACGCGAGATATGAGAAGACTTTAAATATTTAGTACACTTACTTCAATTCAATAGCTCTGACTTCTTAGCTATCGAATCTAGATTCAATCTCAAGTGACAGATCGTCACCTTAAGTAATACAATTATCAATTACTAAATATCCGCGCCTCACATTCAATTTGATTAATTATTGTTCAGCTAGGAGTCTATCCTATCTCTCTCTCCTCTAACCTAAATTGCATGCTCACGTTCTCTTCTTCGGGAAGAAGTTTTATAATAAAATAATTTTTAAAGACCGAAAATTCCCCTAGAGGACTATTACTATGAAGATCGCGGATAGAGCCGTCATAGAACAATAGTAATTGTTATTTTTTAATTGTTATTGGAAGTCGTCACAAGCATGATCATCTACCACATTCAAAATCAAATGTGTTTTGTCATCAAAATCAAAAAGGCCTGTTTTACGTGAATATTATAAACCTTTCTATTCTATACCTTTGAGTTAACACATTTTTTTTTACATGAAATGATTTAATATCCTCACAATCACCGGTTTATCAATCTTTGCCTTCTTCCGAAAGCTCCAAAACATCTCGCTGACAGTGACAATTGATATTTACCCATATTAAGTTTCCTCTTCAGCAAATATCAGCTTCCACGTTTATTTTTGTCAAAGAACACAAGTGAACTTAAATGAACTGTTAAAACTTTTCTCGCATGGTTTTTTGAAAATATTTATTGAAGTTTAAACGAGCTACATGCGTTTATTGAATAGTGTCAGACATTCTAAAAATGGATCTATTCCCTTCAAAGATATTTTTTTCAGCCACAGAACAAAAATTCCTAAAAAGGGCATCTTAAAGTTGAAGATTGTTGAAACTTTTTATTCTCTACCCGCCGAAAGACGGGCTAGGATAGAAGCCTTAATCCTGTTTAACAAAAGAATATGATGTATCGTTTCGGTACACGGAATCTTTTGAGCCTGTCAAAAAAAAAAAAAAAGAAGAAGAAGAAAAAAAGAAGGATTTACTTGCCCCTCCTCTTCACCACTATTCTTTGACCAAACATCATTCACCCAATTGTTCAATGACTAAAGTGAACTAACATGTCAAAAGAAAGGAAAATGAAGATAAAATCAGAGTTGCATATTATCTATAACACTAATAAATATGAAGTCAGATCATATGCGAACTCCAAAATTTATTATGGTTCTTCCTTTATAATTTGCTTCAGTAATTAAAACTATTTAACACATTCTACACACAGTACAAATATATATTATATGTTACTTAAAATCTCTATGCTTTTTTTCGATTATAATAATTCTCTTATGTTTTCTTCCTTAGAAATCTTTAAGTCTGTCTTTATTTATTGTAATATGAGCAAAGATCGCGTTATTAACGTTTTAATAATGTTATAGTAATTTCATTTTTAAATGTAAGCGAAGTACCACTGTTTATAATTAAATATAATGTAACATATTCAGCAATAAATAAATAACTACCGATTGAGACTATCGGAATGGCAAATTATCTGTTGAAATTTCAAGGGATACTTTGATTTTGATTAGACTGAGGCTCAGAGTTGAGCATACATAAATTTTTCAAGGGTCCAGGGTCGAAAGTCCACTCTTTTCGTATCATGTTTCTACACGCCACCTAACATATATATATATATGTATATATTTTTGATTTTGTCGATTTTCAGAAACAAAAAACAGTAACAAAATTAATTATTGAATAAATAATTAGTATTAATTAATAAAATTAATTATTAATAATGAATATTAAATTTTACATACTATTTACATAGGATTATAGTCAATCGAAAAAAATCAAGGGTTTTAGAGGGAGGGGGGATCTGGATCTGTGGGCCCCTCTCCCTTGTGGGCGCCCCTCTGAGGCATCATCATACATAAAATATTACTGATTGATTGGTTGATTTTTTTGTGTTTTAATATAACACATATTTTTATAAAATCTTATAAAAAATAATGATGCATTAACAGAGTCATGCATTTTCTAAGCTACTCGCTGTTAATTTTAATTCACACAACAATTTGCAGTATTTTTATTTAAAATAGGATTTATTTTGAAAGTTAACGTGTAAACGAGGGGTTCTAAATAGCAATGTTATACCATTCAGTGAAAACAACTTGCCCAATTAAAGCAATTCAAGTATGCAAAATTAAACGGTTTACTAAACTTTTGAACAAAAGAAATTAAATATGGAAGATATGCTCTGTTGACTAGAAAATAATCGCTACTTGTATTACGTATTACGATCCAAAACTTCGGGAACTGCGGCCGTTACTCACGATGAAAGTAAGTGTCTAAATTTAAACCACTAAAATGGATTTTCCCAACCCTCTCTACCTGGTCAGGTTGTTTTAGTTCATGTCATGTGACCGAACCCCACGCGCAGCTGTTATCTTCCGAAGCTAGTTAGCCCTGTTCTGCGATGTAAGAAAGACGGCTTTTCTTGAACAGCGTTGAACATTAAATTCCGTCTTAGGTAAAACACCAATGGAGACTTTGTAAATGTTAAGTAAGGTGTATTGTGAATCTACCATAGCGAGATCCAAGGTTTACGAATGGCATAGGCATTTTAAAGAGGGCCGATAATCCATCGAAGACAATGAACACGTTTAACGACCGACTTCACGGAATGCGGACAATATTGCATTGGTGTCTCAATGTATTCGAAAAGATCGTCGTCAAACACTTGCACAAATCACTGAAGATGCACACTTTTCGAAGACGTCGTTTAAGGGAATCCATTTATCGTAAGCGACCTCAGTTTTGGCAGAGTGACGACTAGTATCTTTTGCATGACAACGCACCAGCACATCGATCCTAATTGGCAAAAGAATTCCTCGCCAAAAATCGCACTAATGTGCTTCCATATCCCCCTTATTCCCCAGATTTATCCCCGTGTGATTTTTACCCGTTTCTGTCAATGAAAAAATATTTATAGGGATTTTTTACACCTTGTTCCCGAACTTTTGGATTATACTACGCTCGTAGAAATACGATATTTGTACTGGAAATTTTCTGTCTGAAAAAATATTTCCTACTCTAAATCTTATATTTTAACACTAAACGAACTCAGATAATTTGAAAACAAATACATTTATTTAACTGGTTATTAATAAAGGGTTATAATTAATTCTTAATACTCAATGAAATTGAAATAGTAAGTTATTCAATACTTTTTCCGAAGGATTTTCATTTCCCAATCGATGACTAAGTTCATGAATTCATTATCAATCTTGAAAATTCTTAGAAATCGCATCAAAGTAAATTCCATCTCACAACGCAGCAATAACCTTAGTTAAAATATTACATGAAACACAATCGAAAAAGACATTTGGACCTTTTCCAAGCAAGTAGCAACACTTTGTCAAATACTAGAAACAATGTACCAAACCCAGACATCTAAATAATGCCATCTAATTGGATGTCACTTTACATTACCCACTTGAGTCGAGTCAGCCTTGAACCGTTCGAAGTCACATAAAAATAGTCACCGTCAGGCCCTAATTGCTTTCATCACATTATTTCATATTTATATTGTGTGCACCGATTTTCCCGAAAGATATATTTCAAGGGAAAATTCAAAATTAATAGCTGCTTTTCTTTAAGATAAAAAATTATAGGGGTAACTTCCTTGGAAGAATGATCTTGAGCTCTTTGAGAACGAATTGGAAATCCTTCCTATTCTTTGGGGATAGGGGAGAAGAAGGGGGGAGGGTATGGTTACGCAAAAGTAAAATATGTCGAATCAATTTAATTTACTTTGAGAGTACGAGGTCGAAATGTATTCAAAAATAAAATAAGCAAATATATCTTAGAGCTGTGAGTTGGTACCCAAATAACTTTTTGGAATAATCAGACGATTCCAGATAATTTTTTTTAAAAATGAAGTTGCTTCTGTAGAAGGTCAGTGATAAAATAATTTTCTTTGATAGAGTTAAAAAATTTTCCTTTATAACAATAAACAAAATTATAGTTTCTTTTCTCGCTCTTTATCTATCTTTTCTCGTTTTATTTATTTTTTTAATATGATACCTACGAGCATCATCCCTTTTACTCAGTAAGTATTTAGCGACGTTAAATCCGTCGAGAATTAAAATCGTTACGTAAATTTGGAAATTTTGACAGCTGGGAGCCAGCTCAGACTGTAACGATTTGGGAAAATCGATGAGTAGCGTGAGACTTAAGAAATTAAATTATGATTTATTACGAGCTGTTAATTACAATATTTACATTTACTTATAAGTTATTCATACTATTCAGTATTTCAATTCTATTCAATACTGAATATGTTATTTGTGAAGAAGGAGGCAAACACAACGCCCTTCTTTGAGTTTTTCAAGCGGGCACTCTCTTGGGGTGGGTATATGGCTCCTTCTTACACTTCGAATTTCACTCGAGGTCCAACGCGCAGGTGGGATACAGCCGTTGGTTTTCTCACGACCATCAGTTGTCGGCGTGATGTCAGATGAAAGGACCCTGCAATATTTTAGGGTTACATGTGTGGATATGAGTGGCGTAGTGGTAATTGTATAGGGAAGCCACTCTTGCAGCTGTTAGGGGGGGGGGAGCGTTACAAGACTTTTCCAGGAGGTGTTGGTTATTCTCCTATCGAGATCCGTCACCGATAGCCTTCGTGTACTTTCAAAATACGTCGTTAATAAAGAATCAATCTATTCAAAACTTTGTTGTAAACTTGTATTATTTTAAGAAATGCATGTATTGAGTAACACAGCATTCTGGTGTTCAGAAATGTTCATTGTAATACCTTGTAATTCATTATAATTTGCATTGATCAATTTCTAAGAATTAAGCTCACACTGCTGGTAAAAGCAAGCATAATCAATGATGTGTTTATATATCCATATAATATAAAGTATGCTGTAAATTTTTTGCTTTGAATCAAATGCCTATTCGTTTTCATATGGAACGAGCTGATCACTGGAAAATTATATTTTTGACATAAAATTTTATATTATATTTATTATTTTATTTTATATTATATTACGGCAAAAACATTTGACCGTTGAAATTATTCGAATCATTAACTTATTAAGGCTGAGTAGATAACGAGACGAGGCCCTGGGCCTGGGCCCAGTTGGCCCATGCCTTAAGACGTCCCTGATTACACACACACACACACACACACATATATATATATATATATGCGTTAAACTCAGTGGTGCAACAGCCTATGAGGGCCAAGGCATTGCGCCTATCTCAGTATACGTGACCATTGGGCGCTGAGGTGCATGGGCAGATATCCTGATCAGGTGGTCAGTCTGAAGCGAATATATATATATATATAATTTTATAAGAAAAATTTATGAAAAAGTATACAGATTTCGTTTCCTATTTTGATCCAATCAAATCACTTCGAGTTAGTTAGCTTGATAATATATTTTTATTTCTCTAGCTAAAAGATGAAAAATACATTTCATAAAATAACAGCCCATTTTGTCTTCTTGGTATCATAAAAACGCTACATTGTATATCGATGGCTTCAATAGTTATTGTTAGCAATTTAGGGATGGTCAGATAGGAATTTTGTTATAGGCATGATTCCGGCTAGAAAAAAGAAAAAAAAATTTGTTAATGATTTTAAAAAAAGAATGAAGCGAAAAAAAGACAAAAAATTTATTAGTTTGACGAATAAGCTTTTGGTGTAACTTATTACAAAGCAATTCAAACAAATAAAAAGGGAAGGGAAGGAGATGACATTTTATTTTATTTGTAATTAAATTCCATTCCTTTACGAGTCTTTTAAGGATCATTCTCAAAATATTAAAACAACTTTGGCTAATTAATCGTAAGGAATAAAAGTCAGTACTTCTTAGCTAATATTTCGATTTCACCAATTCATTTCCTTAAAATTTTTTGTTTTGATATCAATGCAAAAATATCTTAATCCGACAGAGCAAATTATATTCAATTGCTAATTAGCTTTAAGGAAAACATATTTTTAAAACAAACTCTTCCACTGATTTTTTAAAAAAAAATTATTTAAAATGCCATAAAATGTTTAAAAAAATCAGTTACATTTCTTTCGAACAAAAAATACTCCAATTTCCGACAACGATTTGTAATTCAAAAAAACACAAAAATAAATTTCAAAAAAATGATTCGTTTAAATAGAGGGTTTCTAATGATACAGATTTTTCCGTGTGAATTCCACACTATCGTACATCCGAGTTTATGAGAAATTATCGAATTTGTAAGAAGTCGACTTTTTATACCATCTTGCAAAAAAGCATAATGTTCGTAATTTCTTAATTTATATCATACTTTAACGCATTCCAGTTATTTCACATTTCATAATAAAATCCATTCCAATTTAATTAACACCACAGCTTAAAAAACCACATTCCACCGTATTATCCCACGATTACTTCCCGACTACAAAAATATTCCACCAACACACACACTAATTAAGCCTACTTCGTGTCATAGCGATGCCAATCCACGAATGAGATATTATTTTTCAAAGGGAAAAAAAAATGTTGCCACAATTAACGTACAAAAAAATGGAGGCCCACTCAAAGCACTGCTCTGCCCAGTTGCAAAAAGAAAGAAGATAATAACCCTATAATAATAATGACATCTCTTTAAAAGCAGAATTCGAGTCAAGAGCAAAAGCACAGCTGTGCGATGAAGACGGTGGGGCCCCTTTCAGGGGGACATAGACGGAGTTGCCCCAGGACACGAAGGGGCTGGCCCCGTTTTGATAGAAGGCAGGTCAACATGCAACAACCACCATTTTTTGATGCTCTTGTTTTTGGCGATTTTTTTCTTCCTCTTCTCCGCCAACCTGGCTGCCTCAAACGTGAGAGTTTAGAAACAAAGGTAAAATATATATCAAGTCATCCGGCCTGTCGGGGGTAGATGCGTAGATTCCCCATCTAATTGATTTCGAGTTACATTAATTTATTCCACGCTTCTTTATTATTTCATTCATTCTGCGTCCCCCCCCCCCTTGTTCCATCGACGATTTCACGAAGCTAGGCTACAGCGCAGGTGTTATCAGCGGGCGAGGTTCAGACATGGCTGCTTTTTTGTTTTGGTTATTTTGTTGAAGGATTCTACCTCGGCACGTAAGCCTAACGTCTTCGAGAATATGTTCATCACTTTGACAGATTCATTCAGGGGTTAAGACACTGCATCATCCGCGGGAAGATAATGGTACAGTGGGAAGTCGATGGTCTTGAACGCAATCAGTTGAAAGTCTATTCGCATACTGCTTTGGCCCAGTGGTTCTATCAAAAATATTTGTTTGCGGAGTAAATGAAGTGAAAAACTGATAAAGTATGTGCGTGTAATTAATTTTTCGTCAAGACTGTTTCTCAACTTAGGTGATGAAACGCCCTGGTTTTAAATACGGGATGTAATTTTTTTCGGTTAACCCAATTTTTCGAAAACACGATGGAATGTATCCACTGTTATCAGTAGCGCACACAAAAAATTTTCAAGAGGGGGGAAGCATGGACGAAAGTCCCCCAACTCGTATCATACCTCAAGACAACACCAATTGATTCTTATGATTTTGTCGATTTTGTTAACAAAAAACAGTAAAAAATAAATTATTGAATTAATTAGCAATAATTAATAAAATAAATTGTTAATTCCAAGTATTTGTTTAAATTTTACGTTATATATTTTGGATTATCAACAATCGGAAAAAAAACTCAAGGGCTTTGTGGGATGTCAGGACCCCTAAGAGACCCCCTTGTGTGTGCCACTGACTGTTATAAAAATAGAGAGAGAGAGCCAAACTTTCGAGAGTGGAAGCTTTATTTATTTGTCATTATTTGTTTGTTTTATTTAATAGCTCTTCCTCAAGTTTTGAGATTATTGAGATAATTTCTCAAACCAGTTTTCCATTCCTTTTAAATGTACAGAAATTCTCTCCTCAATTTATGTAAATTGCCGCCCATCCGGTATAGTGGTTAGTCACGCTGACTGCGGTGCTGTAGGGACTGGGTTCGAATCCGGCGAAGGCATGGTTGTTTGTGTTGTAAGCCCCCGTGTGATAAATTTTGTGGTGTACGGAATTTCTAAACGTTATCAATAAAAAAATTGAAAAGAATTCTATAAATAAAATCTCCTATTAAAAAATAAAATAGGCTTACACAATACAATTTGCTTAAAAAAAGTTTATTTATTTATTTTTTTTTTTTAGCTGACCGATAGCATTAAACTTGAAAATATCACAAGCAATCAAAATTTTTTTCATGATATTGCATAATTTGGGACAAGTAGCTGATTTTTCTTTTTAAAACCAAAATTGCTTGTATCCGCTTTTAAACTTCTTTGTTTAAGTGCCTATTCCGATTAGTTCCTATTGTAATAAGAAATATTTTTTAATTCATGGATCATATGAATGATTGCCCCCTGAGGTGTTACCATATAGTAAAAGGGCAATTAAGTACTGAACTTAGATTGAAATGTCCTGACAGATGTCTGCGACAAATTGAGAAACTTATCGACCTTCTATATTACACTGTTTTTAGCTTAATTCTGGAAAGAATGCCTAAATGGTCCTTGTTTAAATAAAATTTATTCTTTCACCTTATAACTGCAAATTAACCTCATTAAATTTAGTAAATAAATATTAGCTAAATAGTTAAAATCTGGTTTGTTTCCACTTGATTAAATTTTCTTTTAAAATTGAAGTTACAATCTGGTTTAATGTGAACCCCTATCATAGACCTCCATTTACACCTCATGGACCCCTAAATTCTTGTTTCGCTTACATGGACCCCTTGCAGGTCATCATTGACCCCTGTGGGTCGATATAGACCACTTTGGGAATCACTGCTCTAGGCTATCTAAAGGAAAGACCCCATTTATACCAGTACATTAAACTTTTCAAATTTTTCGTGTGTATAGTCTTAATTTTTCAATCCATAACACTAGTAACGCTAATTATGTGCTCTTAATCCCCCCAAATAACATTTATGAAGATTTTTTTTTGATAAATGGAATGATGCAGAGCTTCAATCTGAGATGCTGTTTTTTTTTCACTCATGCCATCCCCCCTTTCTCCTTAACTTGCGTTTCTTAAGTCTGAAGAACAGTATCAGTTTTTGATCTGTAAAACTTGATTTTTTTTCAAAAACTTTTTAGGAAAAATGCTTAATAGAACAGTTGATAAATCTTTCCGCTTACAAATCAAATTCATTTTGCTTTTTTTGTCTTGGAATGAATAGCAGTGGCGTAACGGAGAATATTAGCCTACCGCTCCCACTGCAAACTCAAGTTTAGAACCCCATGACCAAATACGTAGCATCAGTTAGGCTTTGAGTCCTTAGAGTCCCTGCCCCCCGCAATTCGGGGGTTCAGTACGTTACGCCACTGATGAATAGATTATTAAATTGTCCAAAAAGTCTGAAATAATTAAAATTTTAGAAAAAAAAAGAAAAGAAATAAAGAAATATGTCGTAATACGAAAAGCGACTTACAAATGATGGAAACGTCTACTCTGTATGAAAAGAAATCTTTGAGAAGAAACACACCAGTTATATAAAACATCTTGTTAAGCTGGTTGTTAACTTCAAACAGTAATTGCGCGTATCATGTGACAAATAGGATATTGCTTTACGTTAACAGCAATTAATTAAATCACAGTGCCCTTCACCCTGTCTTCGCATTCTTCCACGTGTCTCCCGAGAACTATGCTTTTTATGAATGATACATCTTAATTGCTCCTTTTTGATTTTAACGAGACGTCGCCCGATGGTATCTTTCATTACGTTTATGTAAGGTTGTAACCTTTTCACTCCTAATTAGATTAAGAGTTAGTGAATTTTCGTATTTGTGCAAAGATTTAATGCATCAATCGATTTGTTTTTCGATACATATTTGAAGAATGCCATTTGTTATTCATTTTTGTCCTTCTTCAATATCCTCGTGTTCAATTTAGAGGTAGCCAAAATATTACTTTTAAGTAACAGGTTACAGCATATTGGTTCCACAGTCTGGTTATAGGTTTGGGTACCTTATTACTTTTAGAATATATTTGATGATTTTGATAAAAAGATTTAAAAAATAATAATAAGGTTGAGTATGGGTAGAATTGGAACATTGTATAGTGTTGATTAAAAAATTATTATTTTTAAATTGATATATTTTTCAACCTTACTAAAATCATGAGCAAAGTCACTGAAATATATTTTGCATGCATAACAAAAAAATATTGCTTTTGTAGAGCGATTTGTTTTTTTCTCAAAATTGACAAATTCTCCTTCGTTTAAGCAAAACCTGTTTCCTTGGAGCATTTTTTTTAGGTCTGCAAACAGCCAAGAGTCACTGGGGGCCAGATCTGGACAGTACAATGGGTGGAAAAGGAATTCGAAGAGCAATTCATTCAATTTTGCCATCCTTTTCTTGGACTTGTGGCACGGAGCATTGTCTTGTGAAACAGCACTTTTTTCTTTTGCATTTGAAAACATTTTTTTTTTCATTCTGTCAATCCAGTAATGCCATGTAATATTCATTTCTAATGGTTTCTCTTATCTCAAAATAGTCAATTGACAAAATTCCCTGCGCATCTCATAATACAGAGGCCATAACCTTGCCAACTGATGTTTGAGTTTTTGGTCGCTTTGGACAACTTTCACCAGCTGTTGTCCACTCCGCAGACGATCTTTTTGATTCAAGCGTGTAGTAAAGGATCAATGTTCCCTTCATTGTTACATATCTACGTAAAAAAAACCCTGCTTATTTTGCTTTAACAGCTCCAAAAAGTGCTGTAAATCGTCGATGCGTTGTTGTTTTGATTGACAATGAACAATCGTGGCACTCTCTTTGAACACAGCTTTCGTATTGACAAATGATCATGCAAGATAGTGAATACATTCCCTTTCTATATCTGCAAATACTCTGCTATATCCCACGACTTCAATTTCCGATCGGCTAAAACGATTTTATGGACCTTTTTTATGTTTTCTGGAACAACTGCAAAATTTGGGTGAGCCGAGAGTTCAGCGTCGTTTGTGACCACGTTTTAAGTCAGCATACCACCTCTTAATCATTGTTGGCGATGGGCAGAGTCCGGATAACCCTTATCTAGTCATTGTTTTGCTTGAACAGTGTTTATTCCCAATAAAAAGTAATGCTTAGTTAATTAACATATGAAATTATTTTCATTCATGGTTTCTAAGCAATCGAAAGTTACTTCACCAAAACTGCTGTAACTTTTAAACTAAACAAAATATTATCATGAAATTTCGACACATGTCGTTTGAAAGTTATACTTAGGAAAATTAGAAGGTATCGCTATTTATATGTCAAACCCGGGACTTTTTGAATGATGTGTTACTGTGGTTCGATTAACATTCTACCATCTTCAACCCATGATCAAAGTTTTAAAGTCTAACCAAATTCCCAAAATGATGTGGAAAAGTGAAAATTAAAATAGGTACATGTATCTTCAGTTAGCTTAAAACCTCTGCTGCAATGTATGGTATGAAAGAAAATCAATTAAAAATAAAAATAAGAAACTTCTGAAGCGACAGCTCCACAAGGTATCGATGGTGCTCCGGGAAAAATGGATTGCTCTACAAAGCAATGTTAACTCCAGTAACGATTCAGGGAGTAGCGACTACTCCCTGAAGTAGTAGTGATAGTTCTAGTAAATGAAACTATTCCAGATGTCCAGGAGGTTCCTACTGTTCCACACAACAGCGATAGTTACAATTGTGTTCCTCATGCCAAAGATGGTTCCTGCTGTTATCCCCACAGCGACGATGGTTCCAACTGTTTCACACAGAAACGGGATTCCGATTGTGTGTGTTCCACACAGAAACAATTGTTCGATTGTACCACACAGCAACGATGGTTCCAACTGTTTCACACAGAAACGGTGATTCCGATTGTGTGTGTGTGTTCCACACAGAAACGATTGTTCGATTGTACCACACAGCAACGATGTTTCCGATTGTTCCAAACAGAAACGATAGTTCCGACTATTCCACCAGAAACGACAGTTCCGACTGTTCCACCCAGAAACAATAGTTCCGACTGTTCCACCCAGAAACAATAGTTCCGAATATTCCATCCAGAAATGATAATTCCGACCTTTCCACACAGAAGCAGTGATTCCAACTGCTCCACGGAGCAGCGTCTGAAAGTTGCAATTGTTGCGTAAAGCAGTACCAATCAATAGCGAGAGCCTGTACGACTGTGATGAAGTAGAGATAAAAATAAGACGTCAATAGGACATTATATAACTATTGTATCACAAAAAAAGTAAATCACATTTCAATTATATTAGTTTCGCCATAAGAAAATAAAAAGATACGTTGATGACAATAATAATAATAATGTTTTTGTGGATCCTAATACTGATGAATTAGATTTTAAATATTGAACATTATTATTTATCCTAATATATAAATAGACGACAACTCGCAGTTCAGTTATTCCTTCTGAAGAGACTTCTCATCTTCTCTTCACACTTCTCTTATTTAAAGTAAGAAGAGAAGAGACCTCTCTTCCAATTTGTTGTGGCACAATAAGGCACGCATTGACTCTTATCAGGCTCTCTTTTAAAAAATAAAAGTATCTTTGGCACTAGAACTTTTTTAAGCAGTTAAAATTGCAACCTCTGTTATAACTTTGTTGTAATTTATAGAAATGACATTTTAGAGTTGAAAGAAACTTAATTATATATTTGGTATAGTTATAAATGACTTGTGATTTCTTAGATTCTAAAAATGAAAGAAAATTAAAAAAATAAAATGTTTAAACTTTATCGGCTAGAACCTGGGACGCGGAAATAATCTGGTAAGATGATGAGAAACAGATTTATAAAAGGCGGAGGATGGAGATGTTTTTCAATATTGCTCTATTCAAAAATACATTGAATTCTAATTCTGGAATTGAGCATGATAATTTTTATCAGAATCAACAATTGCATGTACTATTTTTGAAATTTGTCCAAAACGTAAATAATTCAATTTACTGTTAAAAAGTACACAATTACTATATGCTTTATACCTCGAACAAAAGAAGCGGTGCTTAAGATTATTTAAGAAATATTTCCTTTTTACGATTAACTATGCATTTATATTATACTTATTGGCCTTTCATGTCAGAAATAAAAAAATAGAGAACTTTCAGAAATATCACAAAAGCAACAATCAATCATTTTTAACATTATAATATCAAATAAAGCACTCCCCCCCCCTCAGAAAGTGTTTAATGTCTCACACTATATTTTTCTCTTTACCCCATTTTGAATTTTACTTAAGTAAGCCTTTTTAAAAATTAAATTTTTTTTTTTTGGTTTTCAACCATTTTTACAAGCTTTTATTTAACTTACAATGTATGTATGTATGTATGTATGTATGTATGTAATTTGTTCGGGTGGAATCTTGCAACTCAATTTTGAAGCTGATATCTTCAAACCATTGAGCTGAAATTTTGTATACACGTTTAGTTTGGATGACAATGCATGTTTTGACCATTTATATTCCGATATTGTAATTAAATAAAAAGATATTAATTAAAAATGTTATGAAGTTTTGGGTGCCAACTTCAAATATGTCTGCATTGTTGTAATAATGTTATTGTTACAACAATGACAAAAGTTGGCATCGAAAATCGGTTTTCAGCCAAACTGGAATTTCATAACGTTGCGCTATTGACTGTATTAATTAACTTTGTCTAAAAAATAGTTACATTTCTACAACGTATGCAATTTTTTTTACAAATTTCTATCTATTTCCTTGGATTTAAATTCAAAACAAAAAAAGTAGAGCTATTTTTCAAGTAGATTGGTACATTGTATACCTTTCTCAACGCTGCCAAGTTTAATTGAGATGGAGTATTGTAGAAATTCTTTTAAAAAATTAACTAACTTTAACCTATGAAACTCAGACAAAAAATAATTACAGAATCGGAAAGATCATTTATTTCGTCCCGATACGGTGTAATGTTTTTTACAAAATAATAGTATTTGTATTTCTTACGATCTTTTTCAAATGAGTCACAATCGATGCGTTTGTATGAAAATAATGTCTAAATCGTTGCGTAGGAATTTTTTTTTGTTTAAATGAATCGACATTCCGTACTAAAACAGCTCATGCTAAGTTCTTTTAGAATCAGTCATTTAAAAAATAAAATGCCCAAAACTTTTTTTTTACTATATTTCAAAAAAATAGCCAAAGTTTTAATTAAACATTTAATAACTTCATCATTTATGAACATAATCTCACAATTTTTTTTCCGTGTGTAGAACAATTTTACCCAAGATCTGTACGAAGATTGAAAAAAATTGCTTAAAAATTACGGATTAAAGAAAAAAGTTGCGTTTTTCGTCTAGTGCCCTTTTTGCCAGAATTCATTTAGCTAGATTGTTCGAAAATAACCGGCAAACACCGAGCAACAATGATACGTTGAATGAGATGAACAGACTGAGAAACCTGTACAGTGATAACTAAAAGGTAAAAAATAAATTAAAAGTAAAAAAACTTTTTTAAAAACAAGCTTTTATTTAAATGCGCTAAAAAGAATAAAATAATTTTTTTCTTTTAAAACATTTTTTACTATCAACTTATAACGTCATTACACAATTTATATGATATAAAAGCTTGTCGCGAGATTAACCTCTGCAGATAAACAAGTAAATTAAATAACTTGATCAGATTGATTTGAATTAGTAAAAGTTTCAAACTAAGTAAATAAGAGTACTTTAATCCGCGACAGGCTTTTATATCATATAAATTGTGTAATGACGTTATAAGTTGATAGTAAAAAAAGTTTTAAAGAAAAAGTTTATTTTATTCTTTTTAGCGCATTTAAATAAAAGCTTGTTTTTAAAAAATTTTTTTACTTTTAATTTATTAGATATCATTTTCTCTCGTTTGGTTTTAATAATTTGTTAATTTTTCCTTATGTATATTGCTTTACTGTTACGGTTCCGTTTACATGCGAAATTTAAAATCATGACGCTTTATTGTACTGTTAATTTGTATTTTAAAAAAAAAGCTATTTTACTGAGATTTCTGATTTTCTGGTTTAGGTGCGTAGATTTATTTCTGCTTGGTATTTTTTACTTGATATTTGGCATTAGTAGCTTTTTTTTTACCATTTTCAGTATTCTTCTTTTAGTTTCTCATGATTATTATCTTTAGTAAGGTTTGCAGCCCCGGGATCCCGAAATCTCCAAGTTTTTTCCAGTCCTGAAATCCCGGAATTAAAATGACTAATCCCGGAATGTAATTTTTGTCTAAATTATGTTTTAAAATTTTTTTCTCATCAAAATTTTCCAAGAATTTAATTCTTAGAAAATTTATATTTGTTTATAAGTTATGTACGGAATTTTTTGTGCAATTATAAGTGCTATAAATAAAAAAAAATACATACAACTCTCGTTTCTCGCACGAACGTCGCTCTGATTTAAGTGACTCACTGCAATGCTTACACAATAATATAAGCAACATCTTTAGAATATATTTTGCCACAGTTCCTCCTTCAATTAAAAGCCGTTAATTAAAAGCGGACCTGCTGGAAAGACTTGAGACACTTCAAATCCCATTGCTTTACTAACAGCTCATGCAACTGGATCTTCTCTTTGAAATAAGGTATTTTTGAAATTGATTCACATTCTGATTCAATAAGGGAACAATTTATGCATAAAAATCATTAAGTGTGGCAGAAGAACTAAATAAAGTAATTAAAGAGGTATATGCACCAATGCAGTCTATTAGATTTGAGACACTGCCATCAAAAATTCAAAAAGAAATGTCCCTTTTCTGAAAATAGAGGGAGACGTGGTGACTACCTGAAAAGAACATACTCCTGTTTAATGACGATATTACCTACTAGTAAAGAATCCGAACGTGCATTTTCTTCGGCAGGACAATGTGTAACAAAAATAAGAAGCCGTTTCAACGATGAAACGCTGGACGAGCCGTTTTTATAAGCTTATTTACAGAAACTCAAGAAATGAAGAAATGCTTTTTGTTTTAAATTTCATTTGGTACAATTTTTGTTTTTTATGATGAATTAAGTTTTTTTTAAATTTATTTCAATAAAATTAATGTTAAACCAATTTTTAATTACACTTTCAGTTTTATTATACAATTTCAACTATAGTAATTTTAATAAATAGTCTAATCCTAAACCTGGGACCAATCCCGGGATTTGGATAATGTAATCCCGAAATTGGAAATATATCATGGGATTGCAAACCCTAATCTTTAGTATTAATAGATCTTGTTTGTGTACTTCTATTTGACGCCCAGAGCTAAGCGCAAATCTAGGGGAAAGTTGGCTAGCCTTGAAATTATGTTTAACCCTACAATTTTAGTTCCTAAGGCTAAGAGTTTGCTATTATGCTACTGAGGCTATTCCACCTTTGACCTATACGGTCTTGTTACAGCTCTTTTTATTGTTCTGCTTAATTAGTTGTACTATATAATGCCTTCCTGGCATGAGGGCACTCTGAATATTCGTCGAGCCGCAAGGTTGAAGGAAATGGAAGAATGGTGAGAATTCCATCCAAAACTGGGGTGGAATTGAGCTAAATCGTACTGTCACCTGCATGGTGCTCCAATTTACGGCTAACGACAGTCGTAAATTAGCTCTTTGTCACGATAAATTGTGTTGGTCTCCATCTGACATCGTCAGACAGGAGGCATTAGCAACAACAACAGATACTGCAATTGCAAGCCTGAAATATTGCAGAAAATTTTTTAAAAAATCGATCGTCAATAAGGTGGCATAAGCAACAACAACAACAACAGATTCTTTGCTATTTAGTGTATATATATATATATATATATGTATATATATAACCGGGACACACACAAACGTTGTTTTGCCATATAAATTATTTCTAGAGAATATTTTGGTTGTCAAATAAAAATTAGCTAACTCATTGGAAGTGTGTGGGGATGTGGTATATGACTGAAAGAGGAATGGAGCGCTGTGAACGATGACGGCCTATAAAAGTAACAAAACACCAAACATTCATTTTTTGATTTCTTTGTACTTTTATTATTTTAACTAATAAATTTTAAATTACATCTCTATCACAAATTATGACAATTAAAAAATAACTTTATCAGTCTCTTAGTGCAAGGAGTGTATGATATTTTTAGTGGGTTCATCTTTAGCCAACACAAACAAACTAGATGGCTTACCCACGCGAGAGCATGCCGCGTATAATTGTCCGTGGGAAAAACACGGTGTGCCCAATCTAAGCCACAAACAGGCATCGTTTGGCCTTGAGACTTATTGATTGTCATTGCGAATGCCAATCTAATTCGAAATTGAGAATCCGTTTGAATTCAAATCTGTGGGGATAATACGGATTCGTGGTAGTAATACATCGGAACTTGCCATTCAAAATGCTTGCCTCGACAACGTTTTTCATCAATTTTTTTAATGACTAATCGCGAGCCATTTCACGGCCGTGGCGGGTTCAAATTACGAAGCAAAATAACCGGAGATCCAACCTTCAGTTGTAAATGGTACGGTGACATGCCTTTCAAATCCAATGAGTTCAAAAACTCTGCTGGATAATTTACAGCTTAGTTGGTATCGCTAACTGTATCGATAGATTAAAATGACATCAAGTCCCCTGGAATCAACTGTTGTATCTTGAAATTTAAATCGTTGACGTCCACATTTCTTGCTGCAAAAATTGCTCTTCTTGCCAGCTACTCATGATTCAAGTATTGTATGTGTATATTGGGAAATATCTGGTCAATGAGAGCATTTTGCGAGTTAACGATTGTGCAGAAATCGGTCGGCAATTTTATGCATCCAATGTTTTCATGTACAGCTACTTTTCCATCTCCGATATCTAACAGTTGCTTTGAGAATGTTTCAGCGGATGGATCTTGAAGCATTTGAATGCGCATATTTACTTTCAGCTGTACTTTTTCAATATTACTCCGCATTGGCGATGATTCCAAGCAAGCGTTGATCTCATTAGCACACGTTGAACGTGGATTGACGTGACAATGGTTCAGGTGGTGTTTCAAGTTCTGATAGTTGCCTTTTCCTGACTCACAGCACATCCCGTCTGGCTCATTTTTTAAATTTCAGTGCATTACAAATGGACATTCCTTGTCCATAGCACCAATTTCCACATTCGAATGAGCGTAATATTCAACATCGGGCTCATACTCGAATGCTAGACGATGGAATGAATCGGATGTAAATGGTCGATGTACTTATTGGCGTTGTTGGTCCTTTGCTGTGCGTGTGTCAAATACGAATCGACACGCTTGTCTTTGTTCTAAACGTCTTTGTTGATTTTGTTCAACTTGTGCCTCTTCTGATTGCGAATCACGCAACTGCGCCATGTTCACACACACATCTTCATTATCCTGTTGGATTTGTTCGCCTGTTCTTTGAGCTGTTCTATTTCACATGGCTGTAGATTTAGTCGTTCGATGGCCCAAATCAGACCCTTTGCGTCTGGCTGGCATTGTTCACTATACAAAACACACCAATAGATCAAATTGAAGTACTTAATGCTAGAAAACAATATACTGATAATGCATCTGTTCTTTTTTACCTATACCTTTCACAATTATAAAATACGTATATTTTTATCTTTTAATTGAAAATGACTCCCGAAATTTTTGCACGCACTGAGTATTACAGTTTTGTTAACTGCGTTTAATAATAAATAAACTAATAAATAAGAACTCATAAATATCTGAAAATATTTAGAAATGGTCTATACAGTAACACAATAGTTGTTGGCGGGAGCTCGAGACACGTTTTGAAAACTATTGATTTATATGAGATCACTTAATTAACTGAACGTGAGAGCTATCTTGAGCAAAATGGCAATAACTGATCTCGTGTTTTTTATTTGAAATAATGATAACGCAGTAAAAGCGATTAAGTTTTTTGCAAATATTTTTGATATTTTTGTTTTATAAACGGTGCAATATATGAATTTTTAAATTAAAGATGTGTACAAAAAATAAAAATAAATAAGCTTTTCACTCGCCAAATTTGGTGATTTTTGATTTTTTAAAGACACCCCTTTTGCTAGTGTAAACCATGGGCAGGGCGATTTGGACGATGGAACAGAGAAAAGTCACATCTGGCGCGAAACCGATTTTCGACGCCAAGCGAAATAAACAACACAGGCAAAACAATTGCGCGTTTTAAGGTTTTTAATTAATATCTTTTCAACTAATTGCAATATCGGAATAAAAAATAGTTTACATCCTATTCTCAGACCTACTGAATATACGCACAAAATTTCATAAGAATCGGTCTAGCCGTTTCGGAGGAGTTTGGTTACAAACACTGTGACAGGAGAATTTTATTTTATATATATATAACATCAAAAAGAAAAATAACTTTTCATTTTTCTAGTAATACTTTTTTTTCTTTCGATTGCTGTCAAGTACTGTAGCAATGTTGGTGGATGAATAGAAAAATGCATAAAGTTCTATTTTAAATTAGGAATTACTGAAATTTCTGGAACTTTTGAGAAAATGAGTATGAGTGGTTCACATACATAAATTTACTACCTAGTCCAGCGTTTCTTATTGTGCAGGAGTTCAATGATATCTTTCAGGCAAGTTTCAGGCTTTTTTTCCGGTAGCGTCTTAGTTTTTTGCAGCAAGATATATTTTTGTTGGTTTAATGTTCCTTGAACGGGGCCCAACGTAATTTTTTCACTGTTTCTGCTGAGTAGCCATTTTATTTCGGCCCTATCTATTCACAAAAGTATTTTGATTCGCTCCTAGAACAAATTCAACTAGAGCACGAAAATAAGAGATGGAATGGGAAAAAAAGAATACGACAGAATTTACCACGGATTGAATATCTTTCAACACGCGACAAATCGCGCGACAGTCAACAATCCAAAATATCATTTGGCAATCCAAGCCCACTTCCTCGCTTGAAATGGTTGAACAAAACGTCGCCACTGTCATCGAATTGGCGACGGTGTCAAGAAAGAAACGATGCAAGCAAAAAAGCAAAAGTTCAAAAAGGGAGGGGAAGTGCTGCGAAAAAAAAATTTACCACTCCTCAGAAAATGTCACCCATTTGATGAGTGGCACTCCTCTGCACTTCAGAAACTCTTCTCTAATTCCTTCAAATTCTAGAACGAAGAAAAACTCGCCAAGTGGCGTTTTTTCTTGTTCTTTATTTTGCTTGAGAGAACAACAATTGGCGAGAACCGCTTCGTTTTGACATGGAAGCGTTGAAAGCCTCATGGTTTTGTAAAAGTTACGCTCTGCTTGGCTAGGAATCAAAACGTTAAACTGTGAAGTAAGAAAGTCTTCAAACTTGTCACATAACGTCGTTGTTAGTTTCCAGTTTTACGAATGTAATCGTGGGAAAAGCAACGTTTTTATTCATTGTGAATAATTCAGAGAGAGAAAAATACAAAATATTTAGTTATGGATAGAACCATACTAGAGAAAAATGTTCTTGACTTCTTCTTATAAAAAAAAATCTTCTGAAATAAATCTTAGGAAAAAGCATGAACTGAACTCATTATAGAATTATTTTTTAAAAATTCATTACTAAAAAAATATTTCACTCGAATAAACTTTCTGTCTAAAAATTTATTGCAATTCTTTTAAATTTTAAAAAGTTTTCTTTAGAGTCATAGAACTTTGTCTTGTTCTTTGTCCCCTTGTCTTCATATTAATATTTAATCCTTATAATAATATCATCCTTATCACTTCAAGCTAACTTTAAATAAAATTATCTATTCTGAAGATAAAGTTGCTTAGAATCTCTCATTAGTGTCTGAACAGATCAATACAAAATTATGATTAAAAAACAAAGTAATGTTTTTATTATAGTGATATGTTTCTCTCAAGATTTTCAGGAATAACATTCAATGCAATACAGAGCTTCTCAATTCAATAGTGATCAGCGTATATGAAATGAAATAATTTTTATTATGTGTCATTTCTTGTAGAAAGGCTATTGGATTTTCTCTTAAGACGTTTAACTGAGCTTTACTTTCAGCATTCTATAGAGATAACATTTCTTTGTATTCTTTGCTATTATTTTATAATGAAATATAAGACAGTTACAGAAAAATAATTCTAGATAGAATCCTGCTTGTTTTAATCTAAAGAAATCTGTGGTATCGTGTGGAAAGTTGAGTTGTATTTGCTTATGATCATCGCGCATTCACGCTCATTCATTTTCTCCATCAACGAGAACTTATTGTTGGTTTTTAAAAATATGTTAAATCAACTAAAAATTTCTTTTAAAGTTCGTTTTGCATTGAAATAAGGACCAGGTCTCGAGACCCTAAAACTATTTTTTTTTTTAAAAATTGTCTTATTTCTTGGGCCTTTTCTTTTTCTATTTTCCTAGGTAAGCGATTTTAAGATGAACAGATTATGATAACAATTCTTTATTTTTCTTTAATTATTTTTCCAATTCACACAAAATATTTACATCGTTTTATATCTGCCAAAAAGCTGGACATGCTCTAGGTCTCTGGAATACTTTTTTTTTTGTTTATTTAATAAAAATATATTGTTAAGTACAGTGGCGCACACAAGGAAGTGTCCTAGGGGTCCAGAGCCCCCCCCCCACCTCAAAACCCTTAAGTTTTTTCCGATTGATGATAATCCTACACATATAGAACGTAAAATTTAATAAAGTACTTGTAATTAACAATTTTATTAATATAAACTAATTATTAATTCAATAATTTATTTTTTACTGTTTTTTGTTAACAAAATTGATAAAATCAGAAGAATCAGTTGATGTTGTCTTGAGGTACCCCCCCCCCTTGTTGAGGAGAAGAGTTGAGGGACTTTCGACCATACCTCCCCTCCCCCCTTGAAACATTTTTGTGGGCGCTACTGGTTAAGTATTATTGAATATTTTAATTTCCAAGTATTGATGGAAATTTTAGCTCGAACAAAAAAAAAATTCAGAATGGTAAAACAACTATTGATGAAACTCCTAGCATCATTACTAAAAACAGAAGAATTTTTAATCAGCGTCATCATGTATCTCTTCATAAATTAACAAAAGAAAAGCAAGAGAATTAATCCATATATTTCGATATATGCGATTAGTATTTTTAGGCGGGGTTTCAGTTTCCAAATATATTTAGTTTAGCATAATAATTGCAATAACGTTTAACTTAATCGCATGTATTTAGTATTTAATCAATTTTATTTTATTTATTTATGTAATTTAATTACGTAATTAACTTTTATAGATTAATTAATTATATTAAGGTATCCGACTGGTTGCGACTACTTTTTTTTAAAAAAAAAGGAGATATGGGGATTTGTTTGTTATTCTTAGATTTGTTTAGTGCATTTTAAGAAAAATGTGCTAAAATTAAGAAGAGAAAAAGAAATTATTATTACTAAAATGGGAAAAAATAGGTAAAAATTGACGAAAAATAGCATAAACGCGGCCCATTCTGCACCAAAGGTTTATGAACAAATTTTCAATTTTTTCAATCTAAAGTGTTGCTATATTGTTCAATTTTAAAATGACCTTCAGGATAAGAGATATTTTCTTTTTTACAAAAACTAGAGCAATTTATCTCGGTTACTATATGAAAATGCTTAAAAAGACAGTGATTATATTCACATAAGGGACTGTAAATTTTGTAATAAAACAGTGATTGATAAATCTGAAGGTTAAAACAATTCTGCTATTATACAGAAAAAATTTCAGTTAATTATGTTCAAAACTTTTTTAGCAATCGCTGACCCCGTTTGATTATTCTCAAAAAATCACATTTCGAGTAAAACGCGTTTTAAAGTATGACATATTGCTTAAAGTAATGGCATCTGCTTTTACTAAAACACTTGTAGTTTTTGTTCTTGTTTATGGAAAATGATAAACTTGGTATTTTTATAAAGCTAATAAGATGACCCATAAAATAAAATCATAAAAAAAAATTGTCAATTTTTGGCAAAATGAACAGTTTTAGGGTAGTCGGATACCTTAAAAAAAGCCACAGTTTTAATATTATTACACGGAGACACTTTATGATATATAGATTATATCCGTATATCACAATCCGGTTGCATTTTTATCACAGACTCCAATAATTAATAGAGAAAGCTGACCATCGCTGAAAATTTAATTATTGTCAAAGGTTTGAAATTGAATTATTGCCGACGGATTTCGTTATTTTGAAGCGCAGTCTTATGATGAAGATGGCATCTGTGTTGGTATCCCACTCTCCAAATTTCCACACCACATCACCATTGAGCAAAATTGGAATTTAACGTTTAAGGGGTGATATTTTAGAATTCTGTCAGATTTGTATGATACCGTGAATTTTTCGAATGAACTATGAGAGAGAATTTAAGTTAAAAGCCCCCAACAAGGGTTTGCTTATTCAGTCTCTTTTATTTTATTCCTGGATTTGCTCTTAATTTAAGCTTTTTTATTCCCTTTTGGATTAGTTAACACAAGTTCTCATTTGGATTCGTCCACATGCTAACTTCTTCGTTAGAAAGGTAACTAATAAATAACTTCTAACTTTTAAATGGAAAATTTATCAACACCATTTTAAACTTCAAGCTGGTTTTCTGACATCTAAATATCACAATAATTTTTGCAAAATAATTAATGAGTTAACTATAAATGCAATATATCCAGCTAGAAATTGTAAAACCGAGAATATTGTCAAAAATTTCATAAATTTTATGCATCTGCTTTAGTCATTAATCATTAAAAATTCGCACAAAATATTCACAAAACTGTTTAAAGCAAAATTATTCGCTGCTAATTAGATATGCATAAACTTCCTCCCAATCAACACCTACTACAAAATAATTGACAAGTTTTAAATTTTAAAAAAAAATGTGTTGATTTTTTTTAAATACTTCAAAATGATTGTCTGATTGTTTAAAAACGTCACATTTCTAAGCTATATGAGAGCTTTTGGTGAAATATCCAAGGAGATCTAACTGACCTAATGGGGTCGATTCATCACTAGAGTTTGACCATCATCACGTGATTATCAACGTGCGATCAAGTAAACAAAAGCAACTGATCGTATTACACTTGTGGCTGTGCGCTAACTTTCGAATTTACTTACATTATTATTTTATATTCTTTAAACTTTTTTAGTACTCTTAATCATTTTAACGCATTTTTTGCTTTTTGTATAGTTATTAAATATATACATAGTTTTGGTTTACAGTATTAGATTTAAGCTTAGTTTATACTTTTGTTCTTTGACCTCGTGTCTTGCGTTTTTTTGTATACTCTTAGGCTTAGTATTTAGTTTGTTGGCCACATTGTGTTTCAAAAATTATGGATCATTCAATTGAACAAAATCCCGTCTACTTAAAAATTAAGTATTAAAGTGTAGAACAGGGGGGGGGGGCACTAGGCGATATCAAATTTTTTGGCTACAAGAATCGATCGCCAAGCAACTTAATTTAGCGATAGGTGTTTTTGGTGACCGGAATCGATAGCCAAGCAACATAACTTAACGATAGGTGTTCTAATGTGAAATTGAAAAAGAAAATATTTATATAAAGCTCTCAGTAATGCATATAAAAATATAAATTATTTGTTTTTAAGTGAAAGGAAAGAAAGGATTTTTCATTTTGTTATATGATAGTAGATACAAATCCGAAAATGCCGCGAAAATACTCAGTCAAATCAAACACGTAGTTATTTGTTTAGTCCACCATCATGTGATTATGACGTCACGAAGAGGAGCAGGGATGAAATGACGAAGACGAGAATTGTACCGTGTGCCACATGTGGCATGCGGTACAATTCTCAGTGGCACTTTGCACTACCCAACAAATCTGTCAATTTTTAAGTGGATGGAAGTTGATAAATTTGTAATAGGCCTTATTTGACAAACATCTTTAGATTTATAGACCTTTACCGAATTACGAAAAAATTTGAAAGTTAACTCTAAAGATAATTTTACAGCTATTTTATAAATTATTCAATGCTATTGCTGGAAATATTTAATTGTTTGAAGAGAGAAAATTGTATATGCACTCTGCTTTCATCTTTTATAGTTCTACATATCTATATAAAAAAATCTTTCCTCGTATGAAAAATATTTCGAGTCCGTAAAGAAATAATTTAACAACTGAATGCTAAGAATCGTATCAAATTGAAAGCCACACATTATACCCCTGATTTTGCGATATGAATGTAGAGCTGTGCAAGCTCTAGGTTCGCATTAAAAATTTTATTTATCTTTTCATTTAAATATAATTAAGCTAAATATTTATATTTTATGTTGTCTGTTTCTTATTTTAATAAATTTCTGCAAAAATGCATAACATATGTATACAATTTTAATTTTTCTATTTTTGTCGAAGAAGTAGTTATACTTTATGGTGCTAATTTTTATGTTAAGAAATATCTTTTTAAGTGATGCAAAATTAATATATAATAAAACTGTAAATGTATATTATTGAACTCTATTCTCTAACTCTGCATGCATTATCGTGGGAATCGAATTGTTTCAAAAATGTCCTACTGTATGGCATGCTGAATCACATTGGTGGATTAGTTTGGCTAGTGCCGATTTAAGCTCGTTTCGCGCCCTGGAAACAGAAGATCTACAGGCCCTCTTGGCACTGGAAGATCGAAATTTATAACCAAAAAACCTGATTATGTCCTGCTTATCCGGGCCCTTCTGGTCCCCCCCCCCGGATAATGGATAAACCGGCACTGGCACGCCACAGCTAAAAGCTTGCCGACCCCCTGTTCTACACCATGCCAACACGAAGCGTATGGGCAGTAGCGTACATAGTTCTCCCTTATTGGGGAGGGAGGAATACATTCTAAAAAATAAGTAGACGAAAGAGTTAAGGGGTAATCTCAGTGGTAAAAATTAAAAAGCTGTTGGTCTATGGGGGCGGGGGGTTGAATCCCCAAACCCACTCTTATGTTCGCTGCTCAGTATGATCCTCAATCGATTTGACGCGTATCAATCCTTCCACATGGCGGTACTTTCAAACAGTGGTGTAATGTACCCCCCACCACACACCACAACCCCTACATCTCAAGGGACCCCAGTATTTTAGGGGGCTCAAAGCCTGACGTTATGGTTTTGCAATTTTTGGAAGTTCCGGCTTAGGGCTCAAAACCTGACTTTGCAAGGGATCCCTAATATTCTCCGTCAAAACTAAAACTTCTAAATCAATCATTTTCATATACTTCCACTTTGTTGTTAAATAAATATTAATTTTAATTAAACGGGATTACACGCCATATTTTATTTTTTGCATATTCAATTGATGATAAATCTGTTACTATACACTAAAAATACTTGCATCCTGAGTTTCAAAATATATTTTTTCTCAAAATAGTAAAATAGGGCTTTTGAAGAAGATCAAAACCTTTCCGATTGGTCGTGTCAATGATGATGATGTCACGCGATAGATTACAAAATTTACTAACGGCCTATAACTGTCTACTCATAAATATGAGAAGATATGCCGACGGAGACAAAAAGTCGAGCTTTAATACACTAGGCATTAAAAAAACCCGACAAATTCGGCATCACAAACGTATGTGAGATGGAATTGTATATCCCAACACGAATTCAAATATCTTCAGATGAGAAGTTCAAAGAGGTCAGCGATTAATGGTCGATGACAAGTTACACGCAAAAGCCATTTCGTATCAGATGCAGATACAAAAAGTAGAGTTATAATGGAAGAGACATATCTTCTACATCTGCCTTATAACGAGTGTTATTTATGAGGAGGAATCGAATTGCGTCGCTCGCTTAAGACACTGCCGTATTGTTCCTTTCGAATGGCCGGGGTTATGTCTTCTTTATTATTCTGGTGGGAAAGATGGGACTGAAGTAAAACTATTCATTGCAAAGATCAACAAGTTATCAATGAAGATGAAAAGACGGCTCTCTGTGATTAAAATAAGTTGTTTTGGTTCTTATAATAGGAAAGCTAGTTAAGACAATTTTGTTATCAGTTATATAAATGACTCCTGCAAAAAATGTAACACTCCCGCGTATCATACGCAAAATCTTTATAAAGTGTCTGCCTAATACAAGTGAAGAATATGTTAAAGTAAATCAAACATATATAAGATTTTAGACACAATTATTTTTTGATACTGTTGCTATAAAATCTCAGAAGTTCTCCCACTGAGTAGAGCAGTGGTCTTCAAATTTTATCGACCCACGAAACCCTTAGAACCAGTGACGCATAAAAGGGGTAGGGGTCCTCGGGTCCGGACCCCTACCCCTCGCTAGGTTTTAAACTGTTAACTAAAATCATTCAATCACGTAAATACTTTTTCCAAGAAAAGCATCGGCAAAAGTAACTATTAGTAAAATGGCAGAATTGAATACAAGAACAAAAAAATCTGAAATAGATGCATTTTCAAATAAAGTGAAAGTCAAATTAAATATAAAATGGGAATTATACCTATATCCTTAGGGGGCATTTTGTGGCGAACCTAAATTCGCGTCAGTGGGAGAGGAAACCGAAAGGATATTTAAAATTCAACTCAAGTCGATTCAATATCTAATACGGTTGCTTAATAAGAGTAAGTTAGCCGTAACTAATAAAAACTATTTCAACTTATCGTTATTGAATGAAGAGACACAGCCGTACGGGTTGCCAAAACTTGACAACAACAATAAAGTCAAATCCGAGTCCTGTGTCGAGAAACGTTGATAATTCAAAAGATAATTCTCACCGATACATAACTCAGACTAACATTATCAATATTTTTACAACTAATTTCTTCTATAAAACTTCAAATAATAATCCATATTTGTATGTATCGCGATTCCTTTACTAAAAGATGTTCTCGAATATAACAATTCACTAAAGAATTTCCCTTTAAAGATTAGTAGAAAGACCCTAAGAGAATCCTTCATAACATTGTTGAGATTTTAACGCATATTTATAGTACACATTTCCTATCCGATGAACATTATTATACGAATCTCGAGCTAGGAATTCTCCAACATTATTATAGTGCGTATTCAAACAACAACAGAAGAGAGTTTTAAATTGCCATCATATTAATAAAAATTAATCTTTAATTCCAATGATTTCATTTAAAGTTTAAATAAGTTAGATTTATTTAGTGCTCGTAAGGTTAAAAAATTAGTAAAGTCACGCAGTTAAGTTAAAAAAAACAGTTACGCATTTCTTTCCACTTTACTTGCGTACTACTTAGAGTTAATTTCGAACAGTTTTTTACTGGTGTTTGTTTACTTAATATTTTACCATTTCATTTACAATTATTTCCGCATGAAACCCAACAGGGCACAGTGTGATGAGCTTAAAATACGATTTGAAAAGATTTTTCTTGGCGCAGTTTCTAGGCTTGGGGTGTGACATCTTCTAAACGAATATGTCAGGTTCCTAGAACAAAATGTTAACAGTCGTCTACATCTATTTGGTCCTGCTCCAATAGAGATTTTAAGATAATCTTTGAATACATTAAGGCTTTTCCCCTTTCATCTCAGATGAACTCTTAGTTGGCGGATTTTATTTGTCTTACTCGTAAATACTCCCGAAGTTCTGTGGGTATATTAAGGTTGTCATCGTCTAAGCTAAATGACAGGATTTGAACTCGTGATATTCTATAGATAGAAAACTGCCTCAATGGTAAAATATGTTTATGGTGATTGTGACACCAATGTGGTGTAACAAAAAAAAAACGATTCAAATTCCTAAATTATTAGATAAAAAATTTTTCCATGAATTTAGTTTATAAAAAACTGACGATATTGATGACTTGTAAAACCCTTTTTGGTAAATAATCAGATTATTTTAAAAATAATTCTCAAATATATATATAAGAATTACTAGCCGTTACCTCCCGTTTCGCTAGAAATTTCACGATGGTGTAGGACCAGTGGAGCACACAAGGAAGGGGGGAGGGGTCCATGGAGCTGGACCCCCCCCCCCACCAAAGCACTTGATTTTTTTTCGATTGATTATAATCCTATGGATATGGTACGTAGAATTTAATTAATTATTTGTTATTAGTAATTTTTATTAATTAATGTGAATTATTTAATCAATAATTCATTTTTTACTGTTTTTTGTTCCCGAAAATCGACAAAATCACAAGAATATGTTGGGTGGCGTATTAGAGCAGGATACGAGAGTGGTGGACTTTCGACTCTGGACCCCCCCCCCTGCCCCTTGAGAAATTCCGGTGTGCGCCACTATACAATATTTTTTTAATTATTGAAATCTGTCCTAGAAATTGAATTCAAACTTTCATCCCATTCAGTGGCGTATGTTGTAAATTAAATGATAACTGGCACTTCAAGCCATCTAAAACAGTGCTGCTCAATCTTTTATACACCGCGGAACGGTCAACGTTTGATAAATAAAAAACCTGCCCCGCTGAGGGGGAAGAGCGTTGGTTGTTTATGTATTAGATTGTTTTGATTTAATAATTCTAACTTACCTTAAAATCAAGCTTATAACGCGCGCTTTTAACACAAAAAAAATAGGATCGAAATTGACAGGTGCACTTTATACGCCGGGTATTAAAATGAGAGCTTTAAAAACAAAAAAAGAGACGAGCATAGAAAAAAAAATTAGACTTCTACATAGATTGAAATACTGTTTATTTAAAAGAAATGACATTTTTTCTTTATCCATCCTCCTTATCCTTATTCCTTAACGAGTAAAGTTCTTGAAAAATCCCCTTTTTTCTCCCTCTAAAACTTAGAATAGTACCTCGAATTAATGACTTCAAAACATAAGAGCATTGGGCAAGTATATGTCAGGTTTCTTCATAAAAAGGAGGTGCGTGTTATACGGCGAATATACCTAAAAACTAAAAATGCCGGCTTGAGTATGGGAGCGTTATGAGCCGAATTTTACAGTTATTGTATTTAAATATGCTTTCAAAATAAAATACACTGACACCAAAAAAATGAATATACAGTGATTTAACATAGAATTTAAAGTGGTTTCCATGGAAAGTCGCACAGTCCACACCACAGTAAATAAAATGGAAATAAATACAATACACCATAGTAAATAAAATATAAATAATTTAATGTTCCTTTGGTGGCCCGGTACCAGTTGATCCACGAACCGGAGGGGGGGGAGGGCACTGATATAAAAGATATACTTCTGTTTTAGCTTGTAGAATCAATTATGTAGTGTTCTTTGTGCTGTGTATATGTCTTCTGTGGCGTCTAAGGGAAAAAACAAAAATGTGTAAAAGGATGGACTAAATTATTGGAATAACACATAACATATAATGGATATAACTCGCAAATCTGACCAATGGAACTAAGGATTCAGGAATTATAATAGTGTATACCTCACTGTTGTATATTTTATTTATTCACGTGTTGTAAATCTGTTGTACATCACAGTGAATTTAATTAGTCAGATTACTGAGGTTACTAATATAGGAAACCAAAAATATTATTGCTTGTCCCAATCCAAATGGGCAACAATAAGAACTTATAAATATATTCACTATTTACATAGGGGCCGTAGGTAGCCTAATGGTTACGAGCATCGGACGCCAGACCGGAAGCCCGATGTCGATGCCCGATGTCACCAAATACCCTCCGAGCACACACAGAGTATGTGCTCCTTAAATCAGTGGGTCTGAAAGTATAGTGGGCGCTCGTAGCAGCAAAAACACGGGTGCAGGGGACTGGAGAATATTTATCTCCCCTCCGGTTTCGTGCATAAATTATGGAGGTGGAGATAGGTGGTGTCACTATCAATCGTGTATGAATCGAGCCAAATCGTACTGTCTCCTGCATGGTGCTCAAAGCTAAAGGCTAACGATAGGCATACACCTTGCCACAATGAATTTCGTGGGCTTCGATCTGACACCGTCAGACCGGTGGCATTAGAAACAACACAACACTATTTGCAGAAACTAGTTCTAATCAATTATCTCTCATACATTTCGCAATTTTTCATCTGTTCTATATTAAAAAGACTATTTAATGTTTTAAAAATTTTAATTATATTTTTAAAAGCAATTTCAACGTTATATTAAGCCAATTAATTATTTCTAAAAATTAGTTAATTAGTTACTCATCCAAACAAGTTAATAAATCACACACAAAATACTAATTAATTTTTTAATGAAGAAAATAGGGAAAGCAATACATCTGGCCTGTACAAAATCCAGTCTCCCGGGAGTGTTGTTGAAGTGTGGCCAATTACACCCATTCTAAATAAAGCTCTTAAACGTTCAGGCGCGGTTAACGTGTAAAATGAAGTTAGAATGTAGCAAAGCTTAAGCGGTAGAATATTTCACGTCATTCCACTTAACCACATAATTACGGTGGCCGAACTGCAATATATCACCTTTACCAGAAACTTTTATTCCGAACACGAAAGCGAACCTTTCAAATCACTGTTGCCACAAGCAAATTGAAAATTAATGTATTTTCTCAGCAAGAGAAAGATGAGGCACGGCTTAAACGCACTCGCCATGAAGATTGGTCAGTCATGAATAGCAACGGCTCTTCGGAAATTGAGTTCGCGACCCTATCCGAAGATATTAATTTATTTTCCTCCAACTCGGAATTAAAATGTAGATTGTAATGAAGTCTAAATGGAGATTAGTTTCCTCTTTTTCATCCTACCGAGTGTTTTTCATTCAATTTCAACGGAATTTATATTGCATTTTATTAATTAAGTAATGACCGGAGGGTTCTTGAGGAATGTTCAACGTGTAGTAGACAGGATATGGATGACACATATTGCAGAATTTGTCTAAATGTAAATGAAAACATATTATTTAAAAATTTAAAAATTTCGCTTGAAAGTTTGTTTTTGAGGTCGGGATGGAATAGTACTACTATTCAGAGAGCCAAAAAGGTAAAAGTTTAGATCTAGAATACAAGGAAAAATCAAGAAAAATGTTCCTAAAGATGGTTAGTTATGTAACAAGGTTTTATATCTATTGAAATCAGAATTTTTCGCCATCGTTTAGATAAAATCTTCCTAGAGTTAATATCACACAAGGTGAATGATTACGTCTGAAGCTGTAATTTTGAAAAAGCATGTAAAAAACGATATTTTTTTTAAATATTTAGTGTCAGTTGAATTAAAATATACATATAAAATTGTTTTAAGAATATTATTAAGAAAAAAATGATTTAAGTGCAATTTTTTTGACAAAAAATTAAAAAAGAATGACATTTTAAAAACATTTTTCTTTTGTGAAAAATGATTCTATAAAAATAATATTTTGCCTATATGTATATCAAGAACTTCTATACAAGGGTTGATCTAAGATTTTTGAAATATACGATTCAGAAGTGAATTTATTCATATTTTATTGCATCAGAAAAATTTTAACGAAAACCACAAGGTTTTATTTCAATTGATCATAACTCAAAACTTTTGAATTTATTTTATTGCTAGTGTGCCACCAAATTTTAAAATTGTTAAAAGTGTACCACAACAACAATAAAAAAAAGTTGAGAATCACTGTTCCAATTCAACTGACACTAAATATCAAAAAATTATTCAGTTATACGCTTTTTCTATATCACTATTCCGAATGTGGTCAGTTAGTTTGAAACACAAAATGACAGGCAAACGCAAACTTAACCTTTTGTTGCCTACGAATAATTCGGAGAAGTTAAACAAAGTGTTTGTGTTTTTCCCATTTAAAATAGACTCATGAATAATAAAAAGAGATTAATTTCAATCAAATTTTGTTTCAAATAACTGCTACAGTTTGTCCACTACAATAGCTCGCATACATTACGAGCATATCTATTTTTTTAACCAACTTAGTGATAAAAACGATGAGAATAATCAGATTTTTGTCAATGCATAAATAACTTTACATTTCATGTAAGAGTATTGGAATATCTGGACCAGGGTCGGCAACCTATGGCACGCGTGCCACATGTGGCAGGCGGTACGATTTTCAGTGGCACTCTGTACTTCTCTTCAAATTTGTCAATTTTTGAGTGAATGGAAGTGGATAAACTTGTGACGTATCTTATTTGACAAATATCTTTAACATTACAGACACATTTACAGAATTACAAAAAAAAGTCTGAAAGAGATATCTCTAAAGGTTATCAATGTTATTGCTAGAGAGATTTAATTGTTCAAGAGAGAAAATCGCATGTACTTTGCTTTCCGCTTTTGGTTCTACATATATATATTAGTAAAAAAAAAAATTTCCCTTCATATAAAAAATATTTCGAGTCCACAAATAAATTGTTTAACAACTGATTGCTAAAAATCATGTCAAATTGAAAGTTACAAATTATACCTCTGATTTTGCGATATGAAAGTAGAAGGGTGCAATGACTAGGTTCACAACGATTTTTTTTTTTTTTTTTTACATTTGATTTAACTATAATAAAGGGAAATATTTATATTTTATGTTGCCTGTTTCTTATTTTAATAATTATGTTTAAAAATACATAATATACATACAATTTTAATTTTTGTTGTAGAAATAATGAATTTTTTTGCTTTTTATTTTTATGTTAAGAAATATCCTTAAATAATGCCAAATTAATATGCAATAAAACTATAAATCTGTTTTATTATCCTCATTGTACATTATTGTAGGAATCGAATTGTTTCAAAAATGTTCTACTATGTGGCACGCTGAATCATACAGGTAGATTGCTGTGGTACACCACAGCTAAAATATTGCCGACCCCTGATCTGGACCGTAACTGAATTTTGCCTCTTTCTTGATCAACCATGAACAAATATTTCAATCCCCCAAATTTTGTGTTCGGGGTCATGGGTAGCCTAGTTGGTAGAGCATCGGACTTCAGACCGGAAGGCCTGGGTTCGATGCCACTAAATACTCTCCGAGTACACTCGGAGTACGTGCTCGTTAAATCAGTATGGGTCCGAAAGTCTTGTGGGCGGTCGCAGCAGATACCACGGGTGCAGGGGGCTGGAGAATATTTCCCTCCCCTCCAGTTCCAAGCCAAAATTACGGAGATGGAGATAGGTGGTGTCGCTATCTATCACTTAGAAATCCAACCTGTCTCAGGCTCTGGAAACTTTCGTTCCTTCGCTTCGGGAAGGACACGACAACAACAAGTTTCGTGTTAAACAATTTTCGCTATAGATCTCCCGAAATATTTCCTTTTCGTTAATTGGAATTGAACTCATTTTGCTATGATTTTGAAAATGATATAGAATAAACAGACATATAATATGGAATCTGTTAATAAGGCTGCTATGTTTAGTAGACATGTTTAAGAATAAAATCTACATTGTAAGTTGAAATATTAATTGTTTAATGATTTTATTATTCTTTTATATTAATATTATTCTTTTATTCAAAATCATTTTGCTTTCAAGCTGTTAGAAAATAAATTTCCTAAATTTAATGTTAGAAAGTAAATATACTTAGTAATGGTAAATTTAAACATATATGGAGCTATTTATGTTAAATATTCTCCACATTAAAAAAAAGTAATTTCAAAAAGATAATTTCTTCTAGAAGATTTTAAGTATAATTGCTTACAAAGTAATGGACTAGGTTTTTTAAAAATTTATTATTAGTATATTATTTCACTTGATATAGTATATTATTTTATTTATTATTAGTATTCAAAGTTGTAATCAAAAATTTTCTACTCTAATGCTAAACATTTTCTGATGTTTCAATTTACAATACATTTACATGTAAGTAAAACCCCTGTTTTAGTCTTTAATGAAAGTCAACCCTGTGCATGGACATAAATTCTTTAAAAAAAACCCCACTCTTTTTCATGAAAAAGTTTTCACTCAAAGTAAAATTACTTTTGTTCATGTTTTTTTTTAAAAAAGGTTTAAAAGCTGTTTTTTTTAATTTTATTTTTTATTATTATTATTTGCTAACAGTTTTTTGAAATAGCAAGACAAAATTAATCAGTTTTTCTGTATATTTCTCAAAAATATTAATTTTAAATACAGTTGAATAAACTAAACGAAGCCTTTAGCAAATGGATAGTTAATGTATAATAACATTTAGCAAAATTGTTACATGATGTATTACTAATTCAATCATCACGACGTAAATATGCGTACACACTTACAGTAAAAAAACGCCCCCCTTTGGTTTTTCGATAATAAAAGAATAAATAATCGTATAACAACACAGCACTAAATTACAACAGAGTCGAACCTAACGATATAATTTCATTTACTTAATAACTGTTATATCATAATAATTATTGCAATAATAGCTGTTATTATTTACTGACAGATTAATTATGCTAAATAAGGTAATAGTTCATTACAACAATTCATTAATTCAAGTTTAAATTTGTTTTATCCAATCA
>BMAO01032766.1:0-48334 GCA_019973975.1 Trichonephila clavata
AGAGAGAGATCAAATACTTCATGTTTGGTCTTAATAAAAAGGAAATTGTACTGTTGGATGAAATTTTAAATAATGAGTGCTTTAAGGTGTGTCATGCAGTTCACATCATAAAAGACATTAATAATTTTTTATTTAATAAATTCAATATAAATGTCAATAAATTTAATAAACCTACTACAGAATACTGCACTTTATTATTCATGAATAATACATTTGATAAAGTTAATTTTTCTAGTGTTTTTAATAGACATTTGTCACTTTTTCCTGTTAGGAATGTAATAGTTAAAAAAGCTTTTAAATATAATAAAACGATGGGCAGATTTATCTTTAATTACAATAATAGCTCACCTTCTCTTGACATAGATGACTGTAAATGTAAGAACTATCATGAATTTATTGATAGCTATCACAAACATGTAGTAACAGGCAATTTAAATATAATCAAGGATGGAATTTTAAAAGATATCATGAGTAAAGGCACTAGTTTTAGATTAACAATTTCTAACAACAATAATACTGTTAAAAATCAAATTAATAATGATATAAATAATTTCATTACTAAATCTGCAGTTAAATATGGTTTGCCTTTAGAGAGACATTTGATGAATTTAAGTACAATATTTTAAAAGACCTGATGAAATTTAACTATTGTTCTAAACCAGTACTCACTTATAAAGATATAAAACAGAAAATTTATGATTTACAAAAGAATTTTATCATTGTTTACATAGATAAAGTGCCTGGTAATTATGCTATTATCTGTAAGTATTTTTATAATACTATGATTAATGAACATTTTTTAAACAATAAATATTTCAATAGATTGGATTTGTCAGATAAAGAAATTACTAATCGAATCACTGCTATATACAGGAAATTGAATGTTTCCATTCATAAGATTAAGTTTCCATATATATTTTTAACACCTAAATTTCATAAAAATCCTGTTAAATTTAGAACAGTAACAAATGGTTTTAAAACTTATATCACTGCTGCAGGTAAAATGCTGCACAATATTTTGCAAGAATTCATCAATAAGCAATGTAAAAAAGCTATAATTAAAAATAGTAAAGAAATTATAGATTTTTTTAAAGATAAAAATACTTATTCAGTTCATAGTTATGACTTTGAAGATCTTTTTAACTCTATTGATATCAATGATGTAATTAGGGTAATTTTAGATAATCATAGAAATTATAACCTTAATATTAATTTACAAAAATTTAGTACTCTAATAAATTTTTCCTAAAAGAAAACTACATTAATTTTAATGGTTCTCTGTACAAACAAACCAAAGGTTTGCCTCAAGGTGGCCCTGCTAGCAATAGTTTGGCTAATTTATATTTACACTTTACGAAAATAATTATATTATTAATAATGATTATTAGATTTTTAGATACAAAGATGACCTAATTATTTTTGGTAAAAATAATAATTATAATCCCAATATCAATTTTTATCCGGGATATTTAAAGCTACTTAAAATTAATAATAATCCTGTTAAAACTAATTACTTGGATGTATCATTATATATTAAGGAGTATAAATTACATAGCAATATTTATGATAAAAGAGATGATTTTAATTTTAACATTCTTAAAGTTCCTTCCTGGAATTCAAACTTATCTATTTCAGTATATCGAAATATTATTTTGAATTATATTTATCGTAACAAGGTATTAGTTAGTGATAAATCTAATATATATTTAAATATTAATAACTTTATTAAACATTGTATAGAACACAGTTACCCTCTTAAATTTATAAAAAGTTATATAACAGTTAAATAAATAAAAAAATAAAAAAAAGTTTTTTCAGTTGTACAGTTTATAGATAGATGGCGCCTCTAGCTAAGTAATTTTGTAATAATATATTTTATTAAAAATTAATCGTTTATGTCTGGATGGTATTTTTTATTTTATATAAATTTTAAAATAAAATATAGAAATTTTAAAAGTATATATATATAGTAATATTGCTACTTTATCAATACATAATAATTATATGCGTTACTGTTATTGTCCATAAGAGGCGAATATGTATTCACATGGTATGTCTATTAGTTTGGCTTTGATTTTAAATATTTTAGTAATTATTAAAGGCTATAACGTTATAGTATTACATTAATAGATTATGGTTTTATCTATAATATAGTTAAACTTCTCTAGAAATTTATTGCTTTCCCTATGGCCCAGAATACTGGCAAATTCAGGTGAAGGTTGGCTGGCCAGAAAACTTTGTTTAAACCTGCATTCCTAGTTCCTAAGGCTGGGAGTTTGCTTTTAGTATTTCTGTGGCTAAATCTTTTCTATTATGACGATAGTTATCTTAGGTATATAACTATTTTTAGTATATTTTTGAAATATATATATATATAACTAATAAAACTGATTTATTACTTTTTATTATTATTTTACAGGAATCATACGAATTCCTTTTATTGGCTCCAATTCATTTTCATAGAATGAAACTGTTCTATTTAAGAATTCATTTTTGTAGATTATTCACTCGTGAAATTTTTTTTATAACTACAATGCGTCATATATTACTGACAACCGCTTTTACTCTCTAGAGTGTATAATGTGTAAGAACAAAGATATTTCAAGAAATAGTAAAATCGTAAAATGTCGCAATGAAAAGTATTTATGTTATATTCAAAAGTATAATTTTTTTTTATCACCAGCCACATTATTTAACGATGTTCTAGAACATTACATGATTCTATAGACAGCCATGTTATGCTGACATTTCTTTATGTGACCCTATTTTATGAACATTAAATTACTTTTCGAAAGTATAAGAGAAACAGTAATCTTTCTCCTCAAACAATTTCTCTCGACATAAATTGTCCAATAGTGTTTTGACAGTCATAAATACTCTGCTTTTTTCTGGATTAATCTCGATTTCGTTCCTTAAAAGTAAGACTTGATTTCTATTTTTGTCCCAGGTAATATAAAGGAAAACGACAGATCAACGACATTTGGTTTATATAGCAGTGGAGGAGACGATGCTTTATATAACTTTTCTTTTTCACGTGCTAAAACTCGTGCCACGTGAATCGTGCGCTCAAAGTACATATATCTTCGATTACACAGTTAGAGAACAAAAAATAGCAATAAATAATATTCATTAACCTTCACAGTGGAATTCAAGCACATGTTGCAAATGCAGTAATCAGCATAAAGTAAAAATTTCAAAGTTTCTATCTATATGCGTATTTTTTTATGCAGTGCTTAGATTTGTTTTTATTATAAGCGTGGCATTCAAAAAAAAGTCCTATTTTTGTTTAAAGTTTGGCAACAGTCTAAGTCAGAACGAGTCGGCAGCTGCGCGTGATGAAGTAAAGAAAAATGACATTACAATAAAAACAGTTTTTTTCTGTATTTGAATAACCTTCTATTTTTGTTTTTTAGTACAAAACTATGGATTCCTAAACTAGATATTTATAGATTTCACAGAAAAACAAAGAATTTGCAATAAAAATGGAAATATTCACATCACAAACAAGATCAAAACAATTTTCTTGAATTATAATTTCTTATTTGAATACTTTTTTTGCGTGCTAAAACGTGAACGCAAAACTTACTTCTAACCTCCGTACTTTGCATTTGCTATGTTAAATGGGATATGAAAAGTACGTGTTCTCTCTCTCTCTCTCTCTCTCTATATATATATATATATATATATATAATTAGAAAATACTTTTTTATAGATAACGCACAAACCTGAAATTAAAAGTTCCCTGTATAAAAAATGTAAATGAGCAATGTCTGGATTTCCCGTATTACAATGAGAGTTTTCCGTACAGCATATGTATGCATCAAAAGGTCTATTTGCAGTTTTTTGCATTTTTTACAAATGCAATGCATATCTTTGTAAAATAAAATACTTTCTAATGGTTTGATTTTTAAGATAGAGAATAACTATTATATATATATATATATATAAGGAAAACTTGAAATTCCATCTTAAATTACTAAATTTTAATGAAGTAGGAAATTTTTGATTCTGTGTTAACAAATTTAGAACCTTTTATTAAAATGACCATTAAAATTCAATAAAAATGAAACTGAAATATATTTAAGCATTAATTTGGCATTAAAGTATTTCTTAAAAGGGATATTACATTTAAACTGTGAACAATATCCCTACAAGAATTATTAATAAAAAAATTTGAAGAAATTTTTTGAGGTCGGATATATTTCCGACTCTATTCGTTTATATAGTAAAACAAATTATACAGTGGAGGCCAAAATTGTGGACACCTATTAAAACTGTTATGTTTCTTAAGTTTACATCCTTATAGAAAATATTGCATTGCACAAAATGTCAAATATTATATATACAGGGTGTCCAGCCTTCATGTGACCCAATAGCTAATTCCCGAACCGTTCGGTTTAGATATGCACTTCCAATTTGAAAAATGTTTTTAAAAAGGTAAAGCATGTTTTTACGTGCTTTTCGAACCAAAAAACCCATTTAGAAAAAATTACAAAAATTAATTTTTATACGGTCCCTATGTCCTATTACTTATATTTAGGAAAAGAGGCAGTACACAAAAACAAAGTAAGCAGAAAAAGTTTCATTTTATTACGATAAAAATTGACTGAGTTATGCCTACATAAATTTGAAGCATCTGAGTTGCTCAGAAAAGAGAATCGTATATAAATTGAGTTTAGTGAACAGTAATTCACTATCTACAGAAAAAGCGAAAGAAAAACATCATAGTAATATTAAAACATCGTAGTAAACATCATAGATTGACAATTTGCATTGCTGTATGGCAAACAATAACAATTAAATTAAAGAAATACAACTTGTACTGAAAAGATTAAAACAGCTTGTTTTAACAAACAGCAGCAAAATAATACAGAATTTGCCATTCAAATTACAGCATAATGTGAAATGATGTGCCAAACATGAAAGGAGCTTTATTATATCAGAATGACTAAATTAACTTAAATAATGGTGAAGGCACGAGGTGTGGCACGAGACAAGGGAATACGTCTATGACAACTCCCAGTTTTATACAAGCGTTGAACAGCACGGGCAATTGTACAATAAGATGGATGTCTTCGAGTGGGAAATTTAATGGCATGAAGTCTTGCCGCCTCTCTCTTATTTCGATTACACTGCCCATAAAACTGTACTATTTCGCAATATTCATTTTTATGCATCTCGTACTCCCGTACTAGAATTCGTAATATTAGAATACGACTGTATGCAATTGCAAGCGACTACACAACAGATTTTTAACGTTCGTCATGATCAGCAAAAACGCAGCAAATCAGACTGAAACCGCAGCATGTAAGTATTTTTTGGAACTGCTTTTAAAATGTTTTCTTCGTCCAAAATATTTTATTTTCTCTATGTTTACACGTACACAGAATAAATTTCATTTCTCAAGTACTCAATTATTGTATTATTAACGTATGCTTTTAAATTTAAAAACGATTTACATAAAAGCGACGTGCCAGAGCGAAAGTTTCCTGGTAGAGTTCCAACTAACTTCACTTTGGAGACGGCCCCTTACTAGCTTCTTGAAAATAGCAGAGAAAATGGATAAAATATAGGATTTTCAAAGTTCCATAACTCGGCCAGTTTTTATCATAACAAAATGAAACTTTTTGTGTTTACTTTGTTTTTGTGTACTGCAACTTTTCCTAAATATAAGTGATAATACCTAGGGACCGTATAAAAATTTAATTTTTGTAATTTTTTCTAAATGGTTTTTTTTCTTTGTAAAAACGTGTTTTACCTTTTTTTAAACATTTTTCAAATTGGAAGTGCATATCAAAAACAAACGGTTCGGGAATTAGCTATTGGGTCACATTAAGGCTGGACACTCTGTATATATATATATAAAGGAGAAAAGCGACTCACTCACTGACTGACTGACTAATCACGATATCTCCGGAACTATTCAACCTACAGATTTGAAATTTGGTAGACATGTTCCTTTCATAGAGTAGACGTCAGCTAGGAACGGATTTTCCGAAATTCGAAACACAAGGGGCGTTAAGGGGGTTAAGGGACGTTATAAATAATTGCTTCCATGTTTAAACTACTTGATGTACAATCTTGAAATTGGGTAAGCAGATTCCTTTCAGAGAGTAGAGATCCGCTACAAAATGAGTTTGGAGAAAATCGACCCCAAGTGGCGTTGCAGGGGCTTAGGGGCGTTATAGATAATTATTTCCATTTTTAAGCTATTTGACGCACTGTCTTTAAATTTGATATAAATAGATTCCTTTCGTAGAATAATGATCAGTTACAAAACAGGTTTTGTGAAAACAGACTTCTAAGTGGCGTTGCGGGGGATTAAGGGCGTAATAGATAAATATATCCGTTTTTAAACTACTTCACCTACCTGCTTGAAAATTGGTAGGAATGTTTCTTTCATGGAGTAAATATCCGCTACAAAACAGATTTGGGGGAAATTGACCCCAAGGGGTGTTGCGGGGGTGGGGGTTTAAGGGGCGTTATAAATTCCGATTTTTAAGTAATTAGACGTACATTCTTGAAACTTAGTAAGCAGATTCCTCTCATAGGGTAGAGATACGCTACAAAATGGGTTTCGCTAAAATTGCCCCCAAGTGGCGTTGCGGGACTTAAGGGGCGTTACAGATAATTATTTCCATTTTTAAACTATTAGACGCACAGTCTTTATATTTGATAAATAGATTTATTTAATAGAGTCAGCTATAAGAAGGTTTTGTGAAAACAGACTTCTAAGTGGCGTTGCAGGGTATAAGTGGCGTAATAGATAAATATTTTCATTTTTAAACTACTTGACCTAGCTGCTTGAAAATTGGTAGGAATGTTTCTTTTATGGAGTAAATATCCGCTACAAAACAGGTTTGGGGAAAATTGACCCCCAAGGGGTGTTGCAGGGGGTTAAGGGCAGATATAAATAATTATTTCTATTTTTAAACCATTAGACTCACAGTCTTGAAATTCGGTAAGCAGATTCCTCTCATAGAATAGAAATACACTACAAAATATGTTTTGTGGAAATCTATCCCTAGGTGGCGTTGCGGGGGTTCAAGGGGCGTTATTGATAATTTGTTTGCATTTTTAATTAATTGGACGCACAGTCTTCAAATTTTGCTAAGCAGATTCCTTTCATAGAATGCAATTCCCCTACAAAATGGGTTTTGTGAAAACAGACCCAGAAGTGGCGTTGCGGGGGCTCAAGTGGCGTTATAGACAATTATCCCCATTTTTAAACTGTTAGACGTACAGTCTTGAAATTTTATAAGCAGATTCCTTTCGTAAAGTAGAGAACCGCTACAAAATGGGTTTTGCGAATATCAACTACCAAGTTTAATTTCGGGAGTTTAAGAGGCGTAATCGATAAATATTTCCATTTTTAAACTATTTGATCATCCTGCTTGAAAATTGGTAGGCATGTTCCTTTCATGGAATAGAGTTCCTCTAACAAAGAGTAAAACGAAAATTGACCCCTAAGGATGTTTGCGAGGGGTCAAGAGGAGTTACAGAAAAAATTAATGTTTTTAATTGTTAGACCCATATACTGGAAATTTGTTAAGCATGTTTCTATTGTTGAATAGAGATCCACTAAGAATGTATTTTAAGCAAATCAAGTTCTTAGGAGGGGTGCAGGGGGTTACTGGGACGTATTGACAAAAAAAATTCCTTTTTTCGAGCTACAAGGACTATAATAATGAAATTTGGTTTGCATTTTTCTTTTGCTGAATTGAAATCCTCTAAGAGCGGTTATATTGGAAAACGGCTCTCAACGGGATTACGGGGATATTGATAGGAAAACTTCTTTTTTTCTGTTAGATTTAGACTTGAAATTTGGTTTGCATGTTCAATTTACGGAGTAGAGATCCACCGAAAATTGGTTTTGCGGGAATCCACTTGGTTTTTGGGTTACGAAAGAGCAAATATCATTCTATACTTCAATTTTAGAGATTTTTAGAAAATACAAATTAGATGAGTTCTGCCCTTTTTTTGCGACAGTTAAAGGTATAAGTATATTTTTCAATACAATCGAATTCTTAATGCTAGGACTTAGATATCAATAATTTATACATATATATAAGCAGTAAAAATTTATAAAACATCATGAAATACCCAGCGAAGCGGGCGGGTAACAGCTAGTATATATATATATATATATCATTTTAAAGATAATTCAATACTAAATGCAATACAAGAAACAAAATTCAAATATTTGCAAAGCAAAAAAATATTGCAATAACTATCAATGTACAATCAATACTCATGATTACAGTGAGTTATCAGGGTTTAGTAGTGGGGTTGCCTTTTTTTTTTATTACAGCTTCCTATGAATGTTTCATTGAGCTGAAAATAGTTTTAAGCTCTTCCTTTGTTATTACATGACGCCAGGAAACAATTACATCCTCAATTAGCTCGTTTTTATTTCATGGGTACCTTATTCGGACAAGAGTCTTCAAATAGTGCCACAACTTTTCGATAGCGTTGAGGTCAGGACTGTTTCCTTGCCAGGATAACAATAATATTTAGTCAAGAAGCTATGTCATCAAATAAAAGGGTAGATTGGACACCTAGAAAGAGATGCGAGACGAGAAAGTGGTCTTTCCTTTGTTAAAATTGCAAGATAAGTGGGTGGTTCAGTAGCTACATCTGGGCACTAAAAGTTTTGTTTAAGGTATCAGGAGATAAATTCAATTAAAAAAAAGCAGGAAAAAGCTGAAAAGGTACACCACATCTGTTAATGACAGAAGTACAAAGTTATTGTGTCTCCAATGCAGAAGAATGACATCAACGGCCGTCAGAAGTCATTTAAATGATGCTGGTGTTTCTGTCAGTTCAAAAACAATCAGGAGAAGATTAGCAGATGTTCGACTAAAAATTAGAATTCCACGAAAAAAACCTTATCTCAATTTGCAACAGAGGTAAAAAAGTCTGCAGTGGTCAAAGGAACACATTAATTGGACAAACGATTAGTGGTCACAAGTTATATGGAGGGATGAAACTAAGAAATCTCTATTCGGCAATGATGGCTGAAAATATGTAAGACAAAGAATAGGAGAAATGCTTAACTCTGAGTGCATCCAGGAGACTGTGAAGTACCCACATATTTTTATGATTTGGACATGTTTATGAGCATATGGAATCGGTCGTCTTCATATCATTGATGGGATACTGATTGTCAGAAAATACATTGTCACCATTCTAGAATCCAAACTTCTACCTTCAATCAGTTCTATTTACTAACAATGCTTTGTTTATTTTTCAGTAAAACTCTGCTCTTTGCTTCACAGTAAAGTTATCGAAAGACTGGTATCATTCTAAGACTATTTGAGTTGTTGTCCTGGTCAGGAAACAGTCTTGACCTATGTCCTAACAAAAACTTGTGGCACTGTTCGAAGACATTTGTCCGAATGAGGTACCCGTGAAATGAAAAGGAACTAATTGAGGATGTAATTGTTTCCTGGCATCTTGTAATAACAAAGGAAGAGCTTAAAACTATTTTTAGCTCAATGAAACATTCATAGAAAGCTGTAATAAAAAAATAAAGGCTACCCTAATAAGCACTGATAACTCACTGCAATCATGAGTATATATATATATTTATTGTATATCGATAGTTATTGCAGTATAACTTTTTTTGCGTTGCAAATATTTGAGTTTTGTTTCTTGTATTGAATTCAGTATTGAATTATCTGAATTATCTTTAAAATGATGTAAAATACTTCGCATTTTGTGCAATGCCACATTTTCTATAAGCATACAAACGTAATAAACATAACAATTTTAAAAAGGGCCCACAATTTTGGCCACCACTGTATATAAAGCATTCATCACCCAGTTACGAATTCGAATCTGTCTTGAAGGTATCCACCTACCCTAAAATTGTGAATTTTGCCAAAAATTGGCAATTTTTTTATGATTTTATTTTATAAACCATCCTATTAGCTTTATAAGAATACCAAGTTTATTATTTTCCGTTCATTAGAACAAAAACTACAAGTATTGAAGTAAAAGCAGATGCCTTTACTCTCTTTAAGCAAGATGTCATATTTAAAACGCGTTTTATTCTAAATGTGTTTTTTTAAATGCTCAAACGGAGACAGCGATTGCTAAAGCAGTTTTGAAAATAATTAACTGAAATTTTTTGTGTATGTTCTGTATAATAGTAGAAGTGTTTCAAACTTCAAATTTATTAATCACTGTTTTATTACAAAATTTGCAGTTCCTTATGTTAATATAATCACTGTTTTTTTTAAGCAATTCCTATAATAACTAAGATAAAGTGCTCAAGTTTTTGTAAAAATTAAAACATCTCTTATCCCGAAATTCATTTCAAAAATGAATATCATAGCAACACATCAAAATTGAAAATTTTTTCATAAACTTTTGGTACAGAATGAGCCACGTTAATGTTATTTTTAGTAAGTTTTTATCATTTTCTTCCCATTTTAGTAACAATATATTCTTTTTTTCTTCTTAATTATAGCATATTTTTCTTAGAATGTAGTAAACAAATCTAAAAATAACAACAACAAAAAATCCCCATATCTCCAATTTTTTTTTAAAAAAAAATGTTGTCGCATGTAGTCGGATGCCTTAAGTAACAATTTTTTAAATATCTGAAAAGTTAAAAGTGAGAGAGAGCCTCCTAGTTTTTTTATAAAAAATATAATTTGAAAGGGCTATATAAATTCATGATGGTCACATGATAAATACTATCACGTGTTCTCTATAGAATTCAAAACAAACTGACATTAGGCTTGTATTTTTTCTACTTGGTAAAATTTAGATAAAATTTAATTTGATTATTGGGTAAAAGTGTTCAAACATCAAAATTTTCAAAAAAAATTTTCAAATTTTTAAAAAGTATATAGATTGTATGTGTATATTTAAATCAAAAGCATTTTGTTTACCTGTGTACGTTATTATTAATGACTAAGACGAATATGTACTTTTTGAAAGCAAATTTTCTTAAAAAGCAAATATTAGCAACAGCGAAATGTATGAATTGATAAGATCGCAACACATGATTGCATTTAATGTGTGATTTTGATGTCACATGGATTTTTGAACTGATTGGCTGGAAACACGTGACTGTCAGTATCATGTGACTGACGTCACATGAATTCAACCCATTAAAAACATCAAAGAAATCCTCGTGCATATTTTGTGGTTTATTTTTATAACTCATTGTCAGATCACGTCAAAGCATAAATAAATTTCTGAGCGACAATTCACTCGAGAACAAATTTTAAAAATAAGGAAAACTAAATTTTTTAAACAGAATTTTTACTAATATTAAAAATTCTGCATTCACTAAGTACAAAAGAGAGAAAGGCGAAATTATTTTCTGAGAAAAAAGTCGTTTTATTTCAAACATTCACTTCCATATAAAGCGCTGTCGAGAGCTCAATCGTCCTCCAGTTGGTGTGGAGTGGTAGTTAAGAGAGAGAGGGGTGCCAGCTCAGGTATCGTCCTCGTCACATGATCATGGTTCAAAATTACGAGGTCCGTCGCTAAAAGCCATCGTGTAGCTGAACATTGTGACGTTCATGTTTACTCACTCACCCGACATGCGGTCCAACGTCGGGTACCTTTACATCAAGTCTCACTCAGATTCCGGCTCATATGAAGAAGTCAGAAAAAACGTTAATGCTTACCTCGTCGAGAAACACACACATTTTTCTTTCTTTTTTTTATTTCAGCTATTTCTGGCCGTTATAAAGAATGTTGTGGTTTAAGGTTGTCTTTTCAGACTATCATAGAACAAGATTCCAATGCAAAACATATTTTAAGTGAAAAAAAATTCTAATACGACATCGTTTACATTGTATAGAAATGATTTAGCGGTCAGTTTTCAAAGCAAAAATACAATCTATTAGCAGTCATTTAATTCTATTCGACAGCCTTACCATAGTCAACTCGAATTCTAGTTTATAATTTGGTCCAGACTAAAATTACCCATGAAAGCAAACTGTAACCTTGGGCTATCCACTCTAACACAGGGTTTCTTCCGTCCATCCAAATTGGTACTTTATGCTAGAACAACTCCACTCCGCAAACGTTTGTCACTACTAAATCTCTCTCTCTATATATATATAAATGGATGTTTGTATAAATGAATTCGCTTCACTCCAACACCGTTCAACCGATCACTATGAAAATTAGCATGTATATGTTTTTTTATGGGGAATGTTTTTGCGCTATCCTCTTTGTTGCAGCTCCCCACCTGGTGGCTCTACAGCAAGCGCTACTTCTGCGTCGTTTAATCAATCATTAAGTTACCAGCGTGGTTGCCAAAAATGAGGCCAACTGGGCTATATCACCAACATTTCGCCATCTTTCCACTGAATCGCCATTATAATGTAAGGAACGGCGTTGCTTGCGAATATTACAACTTTAACATTAAATAAATACGTTATGTAAGAAAATAATATTAACGTATTACATACCTAGATATAAATTATTTACACTATTTTAAGCATTCATTACACAAAATTTGTAACAATGCGTTACTTTTGCTGAGCAGAGATTAACTGAGGAAGGTGCTTTCAAAGATCGACCTACAAGAAAGTTACGGGGTGTTACAAATGAAATAATCCTTTTTATCAGCTACCTCCAGACTTTAAACTTAACAATTTTGTTCAGCTGAGATATGCAAAAAGCTTTTTTTTGTTGTTGCTACATTTGCAATTCACGTAAACTTAACTCATTAAAAACTTCTTTATCCTTCAATCTGTATTGTTTAATTTTTCAATTCACTCGTGTGAAGAACGAGGATACCAGCTAGTAGAATATAAATAATCAGTGTGATAGAGAATAGTTTTACGTGGACAACATATTCACGTTATTACTGCCCGAATTGTACAAACTTATTCCTGAATTGGAGTCCAGAATTATTTTTGCTTACTCATTCAAAGATATTGAAGATTTCTCTTTGGCGAGTTCAGAAACGGCATCTCACTGAAGATAAGAACCCATCATTTCTGTCTTGCCTGAATAGGCCGTATTTATATATATAAAATTATATATTAATAGAAGTGAACTATTGTGATTATTTATTAATCAGGATATCGTGTCCTACTTAATGGCGTCTCTCACTAATGCATTCGGATCTCCCCGAGACTTAAACAATCAGCCAGACTCCCATCTCAGCCAAAATGAGAAGTTACCGCAGCAAAACTTTTTCATAAAGTTATCGTTAACTTTAAGCCATTGGGCTTTCAAAGTCATTCTAATACCCTTCTAGAGTTTAATAGGTATTTTGATACTTTGTAATGGATGGGCTATCCTATCCATTAGCGTGCGGGAGTTAGAAGGAAAACTAGCCGTAGTCAAAATAACAAAATTTATTTACTATTCTCAACAACAATACAAATTCAGCTATCTAAGTTAAGAAATGCATCAATTGATAAATATGAGAGTAATCACGAAGCAGACGAGATAATTGGAGATTTAATTAAAAAAATCGGATCACTTACATTTTGCACTTCTAGACAATACAACTTATGTTTGAAGATAATTTCTAAAGTAATCTAATTCAAACCGACCGAATCCAATTTAGCAACTAATTGACCAAATCGTCAATCTTAATATTAATCAAATAATCTATGAAGAGCTCTCGTCTAGCTTAACTTTATCTTACGTTAATCCTCGTGTTATCCTTTAAATTCTAGCCTCTCTTCTAGAACCCGAAAGCTAATACTAATACATGATCTATGTAAATTATGTTATGTATTTATGATATAATTTACATAGATTGTGTCTTCTTCCGGGAGGAAGTTTTCGATTAAATAATATTTAAAGAAAGTTTTTCCCCAAGAGGATTGTTAGGAAAAGCGCGGATAGGGGCCCGTTTCAACATGACGTACATTTTAATCCAATTTCTGGTTCTACCTTAGTCATATGTATTATTGGATTTGAAGTGAATGGTGGATTTGTTAATATAAATAAATTTTTCATTCTAATTTTATAAACGAAATAAACTATTCTAAAATTGTAATTGTAATATACACATATTCCCCAAATTACATAACAATTAACAATATAATAAGTTAAATTATCAGAACTAAAAACTATATTTTCATACAAACATTTGTGACTTGGTTAATTGTTAGAAAATATTTTTACAAACTGTTATTAAAAATAACTAGTTAAACAAAAGTTATAAAAATATTAATACAATTTTGCTTAGACAATAAGATAATGATGTTGCAGATATGAAGAGGAACACCGCTATCATGATTTTTTTAGCATAGCTCGATACTAACTTAAAAGATGATGATTCAGAAGAGAAAAAAATAAGTATTTGTGTGTAGAAGAAAAGGCAAAACAATTTATAGAATACACTGAAGCTCTTAATTTAATTTATCTCTTCTCTCTGCTTTCAAAATACGAAATCAGAACTCGAAATTCGTAATGAAAAATATGGATGCTTAACACAGGTTTATAAGCAAATGTGACAAATTTTACAGTGTCATAAATTTTTATTCAATTAAGGTGTTTACATGAAATTTTCAGTGTGGTTTTCTTTGGCATATTACACTTTACGTAAGCGCTAAGACCAAGCTCTAGAACTTTTTCAACCATTTTATTTAGGGTTATTTTTCCAACTTCCTCTTTAATTGCTTTTCTTGTGTCATAAAAATAATTGCAAAGAGCACAGTCAGGGGATGAAGGTAGCCCTTTTTCAGGGGAAGAAAATTTTTTTTTCGATCTTTCAGTCATTTTATAGTTGATTTTGCAGTTTTTCTCGGTGCACAATCTTGGTGAAAACCAAAATTTCCTTGATGGCAAAGAAGTTTACTTTCTTTGATCATGGGCTTCAAAACTTTATTCTGATAGTATTCAACATCAATTTTAGCTTTGGTTCTACAAAAAAATGGTTTTGTCCAGCGTTGAGAAAACATTATCATCCATATCATAGCACCTGACGGCCAACACGCATTTTAAAAAAAGGTGCGTCTTTGCAATGCTTTTGCCGTGAAATATATTGTATCTTCATTTTTCCAATTGTGGATGACAGATGAAACAGGGCTTCATCTGAAGTTATCCATGTTTTGTATCTACCTTTGTATAACATGAAATGCAGAAACCAAGAACGTTTTCGCTTTTCTACGGTCTTTGCTGACATTTGATGCCCAGGCCAATTTTCTTTTTCTGACGAGAAGTTATCGATTGCGATACCAGTAATTTGTTTGCTGTTTGTGGCAGAGGATTTTCTACGTCAATATGTCTCTGCAGCTTCCTTTTTTTTTCTTTTTCACCAAAGACTTTCTTTAATCCCCACTTTTTCACTGAAGTTTTTGATTGCTAGCCAAATGTTATTTATTTATTTTGAAGTTTAGATAGAGCAATAAATATATTTACAAAATGTCTTTTCTGATTTTTAAATGCTTTATTTGTAACAGAATTTGAACAACCATCCTTCAAAAGCTTTAAAATTTTGTTTCAGATTTGGGGATCTAATTTCGGAGCCATAATTTATTCTTACTAATAAAAATAGTTAATTAGTAATTTAAACATTTAATTTTTTAAGAAAAAAACTGGCAGTAAAGTGATTAAAATTCACCATAAGTAATTATATGCTTTTAAAATTGGGTATTGATACAGCACCTGTGGAGCAGCAGCTGGAACTTATTGACTTGAAGTCTTATCACAGTGCGTAGAAAATGTTTAATGCTATGACATTAAATCTTGCGAATCTTTGTCAGCTGCAAAATTTCCATCTATGAAAAATTTGCGGTGAAATTTTTCTTTATACTTTAGTCGACATATATTTGTGAGTATAACGTTTTTCTTGCATGAAGATCAACAAGAGTAAATATAGATCAGTGCTTTTCAAACTTTAAATATTTGCGACCCAATTTTCAGTCTTAATTTTCTTCGCCCCCCCCCTCCCCATCCAAACAATAACAATGTATTAAATTCAATAATAATGTACTTTGACGTAAAACTACAATACGAATTTAATTATAAACCGCGCAAATTATCAAGATAAGTATTAAATTTGTTTATATAATTTTATATATGACAAGCCCATAGGATCACAGGTAATTGTTAAACTTGTTATTGTTAAATGAATTTTAAAATACATTGTACAGTATTGATGCATTTATAGTTATATGTCATATCAGTGTAAATGTGTAGTTTATTTTTTATTATTTCGAAATGTATTTTGAATGTTTCTGAATACATCCAGAAAATTAATAAATATTTTTAAGTAATGTTTTATTTTCGACTTTTCGATATGCTCGTTGGGTTAACACGCCCCTCTAGGGGGGGGGGGAGAACAGTTTGAGAAACGCTGATATATAGATGCAAGTTGGCCGTCATAAACATGTAGGCTGTGATGAGAATTTAAAACAAAAAGTCTCACTTCTGATTTAAAAAAAAAAATTACAGATAAGTACGACAGGGTACATTGTCCCATTTGAATCATTTTAAAATTAAATGTGCTTATAGCTATAGATAATATGAAATTAGCACAATAAATAAATTCAATAAAACTATTACTATTTTAGTTTACTTATACTTATTATTTTTTATAATGAATGCAATTATTTTTAAAAATGTGAGCCTCCGGTAGCCTCTGCTCCCACAAAGTGTGTTCCGAGAGCCAAAACAAGTTGCCAATCCCTCTCTCTCTCTCTGTTTTATATCACTCTTTAAAAATGTTACCATCACAAAACTAGAAGGTAGATAAATTCATATGAAATGACTAAAAAAACCGGACACAAAAATAAATAAAAAAAATTTTTTTTGCAAAACGTAGGCTTGAGGTTGATGTTAAATTAGGATTAATGCAGTGCATCTCAAAGTTTCAATATTCGCGACAAAATATTCAATTATAATTTTCATCGCACCCCTCATACAAGAGCAATGTACTGGAATTCAATAATACTGTACTTTGATCTAAAACTACAATATGACCTTAACCTCTTAAGTCCCACCGGAGTTATAAACGTCTCGCTCAGTCAAAGCGTTAATTTTCCTGGACGTAAATATACGTCTTTCCGAAGTACGATCTTTTCTCTGCACTGCTATCCATAAAATTATTCCGAAGGCTTTGGACTGCAATAAAAGAACCTTGACGATATATTTGCGAAGGAATTACTTATTTCAAAGAATTTGCTTCTTTATTCCTTCCTCTCTCCGCCCCCCCCCCCCAATGCATCACATACGTACGCCTACGTAGAAAACAGTTGCATTGGGAAACGAATCGTTTTACCTTTAATCGGCAGAGGGATTAATTATAAACAGTACAAATTATAAAGATAAGTGCCAATTTATGCATATAATTTTTATATGACAAGCCCATGGGGTCACTGGTAATTATATATATATATATATTAAACCTGTTTTTAACTTAGTGTGGCCGCGGTAGCCAAGCGGTCTAAGCATCGGATCGTGGCTAGCGTGTCATGAGTTCGACCCCAGTACCACTGAAGACCCGCCGTGCAGGGCAGAGATGCATGTTAAATCTGTTGAGAGCTCAAACGTCTTCCCGTTGCTGTGGTGTGGTAGTTAGGAGAGGGGGTGCCATCTCAGGTGTCGTCCGCGTCACTTGACCATGGTTCAAAATTACGCAGACCGTTCACAAAAGCCCTCGTGTAGCTGAACAGTGGGCCGTTAATATTCCCTCCTTCACTCATTCATTTTAACTTAGTATTGTTAAATTAATCATGAAATACATTGTGTAGCACTGATACATTTATAAGTGTAATATATCAGTGTAAATGTGTATTTTATTTTTTATTATATCAAAATGTATTTTATTTGTTTATTTTATAAATTAATAATTCATTTTAAATAATCTTTTGTTTTTGACTTTTCAATATGCTCGACCCCCCCCCGTAGAGTTGTACCCCCCCCCCCCTTACTTTTGGAAACGCTGGATTAATGTGTTCTCATGGATCGACGATTTAAAAAGGTAGGTACAATTGCTTTGATTACTTAGATAGCGTATTGATTATATATGCAGCAAGTACTTAGGTTTGTTTACTGGAAAGAGCAGCGTGAATGAAAAACAAAATAAACCCAAAGAATGGAAGAGATTTATATATCCTATGATGGCGTAACAAAAGAAATTCGAAATAATTGACGTACGCTCGTGCAAGTTACACAGCGAAGTGACACTTCATTCGGAATAGATAAGTAATCAAAAACATTGTTTGGTTCTGAAAAAAAAATTACAATACAATCTTGGAGATGTGGCTTAGCAATTCTCTAAAAAGAAAAGCGTATAGTAGAGATTATTTTTCGTTGATAATTATTATTTAAATCAAAATAAGAATTTATAGATTTGCTTAGCATTTAATAAATTCTATAATTTTAGGGACTGGTATGTGTATCGTTTAAGTTTCCATTACTAGTTTCTTTGTATTACTTGTAAAAAAGGCTTCTGTCAAAAGTTGACAATCTTAATAATGTATGGAGAGTTTTTTTTTTTGTGATCTTAGAATAAATTTTTAATATTTTCTTGTTAAAAAATTTAGCTATAATTGCTTTTTACACTTTAATTCATAATGAATTGCTTTCTTCGAAATAAATAAACCATGATTTTTACAGCACTTTTGAAATTGTTGGATTAAGTATATGCGATCACAAAAAAGATTTGCATCGCTTTCCAACCACTCGTCAATTAAAAAAAAATTTTTTTGAATATGGATTCTTTTTCTCCATTCTAATTTTAAAAAATATTCATTATTCTTACCATAAATCTAAAACGATAAAAACGAAAGAAAAAGTAATTATGAAATCGTTTTCATAATATGCAATCCGTCTTCAGTTTATGTACAAAATGTACAATTATAATACAGTAGAGTCCTGAAAACCCTTCAGTCCAGATAACTCGGATATTGGTCGAAAGACTCCACGTGCTCAATCCGTTCAAGAAAGTACGGAAGACAACAGGACATTGCTCATTTCTTTTTATAAAGAAATATGTGCGCCAATTAATATTAGGATTGTTAGATACTCTACTTTTGTATGTTATTTACTTGCAAGATCCTTATAACTATTGCTGTAATAAATAACGTTACAGCACATGGTTATTTATTCAATACTTTTTCTGATTTCTGAAAGATTTCAATATTAAGTATCTTTAGTATTTTATACTGAGTTCCGTGTGAATTAGATATGTTGTTTAACCATTTTCATCCATTCTTTGCTTTGTTTGACTTATAATTTATCTACACACACACACAAATATATATGTATATATATATATATGTGTGTGTGTGTGCGTGCGTGTGTGTGTGTTGTGACGTTTGAGAAAAATAATGGTAGTGTGATATTTATTAATTTGAATTTTTGTTCATTTACGTCACAGCTATGAATTACAGTATAAAAATTGAAGTTATCAAAAGGGTTGGTTAGTTCATTAGTTGATTATAGTTCAGAATTTGATGTTGGTGAGGGAGGAGATTACATCCATCCTGTTCAAATGTTTCCCAACGGACTTCCCCTGCCCCTTCTCTTCGGATGGAGGGGCGGTCCACCTATATCCTCGAGTTACATCCGGTTCGTGGGCGGGTGAAGTTTCTCACGGTGTCAAAGGTTGTTGGGGCGATGACAGATCCTTGTAATATTTAGGGGTGCACGTGGGCATAGGAACGTGGTTATTCTATCCACAAAAAGAGGCCGACTTTTCAGCTGTGTGACTTGAAAACGTCACAATATATATATATACAATGAACTATAATTCTCTCTAATATCATTTTAGTAACTTTTTCTATTTTGGCCCATTCCTCCAGGACCCGCGTTTAATTATTTTAACTGGCCTACCTGCATAAAAGGAATTTAAATATAATCGAATAGTAATATTGCGTCAGAAACTATCGGGTGGTAGTTTCTGACCAATCATAGCTTCTGTTAAAAAAAAAGTAGCATGACCTTCACCGCCTAGTATAAAAAGTGAGACTTCTTTGTTCCTCTCTCTTTGTCTGCTTGACTTCACCAAGTAACCGTCGCCTCTTGCTTTCGTTATGTTGCTTGCGTGTTCTTCCCTGATAAGTGTGGAATACAACTGTGGTTGTCCATTTATGTTTATATATATGCGTGTGAACAAAAAAGTTGAACATTAATTCTGAAGATGTTTCCTGAAACAATATATCGTCAAACCAAATAAATCACCACCGGCCAACGATACACACACCATATATATATATATATGTGTGTGGTGTGGTGTGGTGTGGTGTGTGGTGTGTGTGTGTGTGTGGTGTGGTGTGTGGTGTGTGCGTGTGTGTGTGCGTGCGTGTGTGTGTTAATTTTTTATAATTTTAAGTTATCCATGGTCCATTCTTTCAGGACCTCCGTTTAAATAATAAACTTGCTACCAGCCTAACGGGAATCCTTTGAACTACATCTAACCACCCACCCAGATTATGTGATTTCTCGCTTAATATAAATACCGAGGTTTCTGGAATTCCGCCTTTCTTGTTCTTTGTCTGCCTTCAATATGTGTAACCTGCTGCAGCTTGTTTTGTATTTTGCGTCTGCTTCTTGTTTGTTGGAACGCTATATATTAAATTTTCAATAAACTGTATTTACTACTTCAAAGAACTGCCTCGTCAATATCTTTTTAATATGCAACATCAACAATTAAAGTCAAAATGATGATCCAAATAAAGAAATGCTTTACCACACTCACCATGCCTTTATATATATATATATGTGTGTATATATGTATATATATATGTATAATGTGGGTACAAGAAAAGTAAAGTTGAATCGGAATTGTAATTAGAGTAAATGAAATTATTTTTTGCTTGGTTTAAAAAACAATAATATTTTTTTATGATTCACAAATTCAAATTCAAAACTTGGAGAAGGGATCCAATTTTAAACACAACGTAATTGATTTCAAAAGCAAAATGGCACTTACCTTTAGTGACAGTATTACAATGAGGCTTGGCACGGAAGCGAGTGCTAAGAGAATTCGCCAGTTATTCAAGTACTCCATAACGACCCACGTCAAGAGAACGACGCCAATAGAGCCAAGGGACCAAAAGTACTGCAAATAGAACATTTAATCAAAAGTTGAAGATAATTTGAAGTATGTGCAAAAAATGGTGACTGGAGAAATTCCAAAACTTTTAATCCATTTTTAAATGTTATTGATCAGAAATCATGGAAAGCTAGTCATTTATTAGTAGCTAAAACTGAAACAGCATTAATCAGAAAACAATATTTGTAATGCCAGCACAGTTTTAAAAGTATCAAAAGGAGAATTTGTTTCCTTGGAACAAGGGAAAGTTAAACATACCCTAGTTTGATTCACTCGTGTTCAAATTTGTTTTTAACACCCTTTTATAAGCTTCACTTGTATGTAACGGAAGCTTTGAACTCAATTTTTACACACTTTAAAAGGTCAGAATCATTCGAAATTTTACTCATTTGTCCAGGACCGATGAAAATACAATAATTTAATAATTTTGTTCCATTGTCCTTATCAGGATTAACGATTTCTCATTTTCAGATCCCATTCTGCATCTGGCGGCTCATTTCAAATCCCATCTCCAGATTTGGCGACTAAAAGTTAAGTTACAACTTAGTTCGATGAATTATAAAAGGTGTTTTTTAGTTTTTTTAAACTATAATTTATTGTTGTGCTTAAGTTAAGAAGATTTTGTTCTGTTGTCTATTATTTTTCCACCGTCAAGCTTATGTACATATCCCTAAGCTGTTTATGTAAATAGGATGAAAACTGAAGTGAAGGGATAAATTGAGTATGCAGATGAAATTAATCCTACTTCCTTTTATAGACACACATCGTAATTTTACAGTTTGTAAATTAATTAATCACCTAAAATAAATTATGCAGTTTTTAATCCATCACATGCGAATATTTTGCTTAACGAACTAAAGAAAATTAAGTTAATCGAACATTGAACAAACCACTTACAATTAATTGCTCTATCAGTCTTTTTTTTTTCATTTTATTGTTTGGCTAGTATAAAGATGTACCAAGTTGCCCATGAGCCCCGCGTCGTCTGTCTCTATTAGTTTTTATTTCACATCACCCTTTGATACTGGAAAAGGCTGGATACACAGTAGTCATGGTCATGAATTTGTGGCCAGCATTATTTCTGTCGTCATAGGTTCGAGTCCTGGTGCTACTGAACACACCGTGTAGAGGCCCTGATTCGCCATAAATCTATAGCTCAATCCCAACTAATAACATACAGAAAAAGAACAATCGCGTAAAAGGGATTGCTTTCATATTTTCAATCTCGTTCTCGGTAACAAATAAAATGTTCTTTATATATCATAATCCTCAAACACTTTTACAAACGTGCCTCCGTGGCGCAATCGGCTAGCGCGTTCGGCTGTTAACCGAAAGGTTGGTGGTTCGAGCCCACCCGGGGGCGTGATGTTATTTTGTACTGGGCAGTAGGGTTTTTTAAAAAGACCATAAAATTCAATTTCGTATATTATTTAGTGGCAAATGAATTATATAATTGTTAAATATACTTTTTAGTTAACTCTTTGCATAGGACATACCATTTCAATAATTAAAAGTCGCAATGTATTCATTTGAAAATACGCTTATCTGGAATTTATCTGGGTAACGGTTTTGTTTATTTATTGAATATCGAGGCTTCGAACCGCAATTTTAAGTTCCGGTTCAACTAAAAAAATATATCGGTTCACTTCGGGTTCTCGTTTAACCAAAAATAATGGTTTTCGGTTCAGTTTCGAATGAATAATTTTATGTATATTCTTATTTGCATTAAAAATACAATTCTATCAAATGAAAAAAATGTAATTAATTTATAAAAAAATTTAGAAGATTTTGTTAATGGGTACACTATGTGAATTGATACAATTAACCAATAAGTAATACACGATCGGTGAGCAGACAATGGCGATCACTGGCATATTGTTATCCATTATAAATATCACATTTGACAAATAGGGTCAAGATTCTGGATTGTCTATCTAAACAATTTTTACAAACATCCGAGGAGGATTGCATGCCGAGATGCAAAAAATATAACTCAGTCTGAAATGTTTCTTAAAAAAATCATTTATACTTCTAGTTTACTCAACTGAACGAAATCTGCCTTCTACAAGTAGAACAGAAAAGAACTCGTGAAATCAGAATAGGAAATCGAGAAGCGATGTGCATGCAATGAGGATAATTATGTGGTTGACGTTAAATTAGAAAATATTGAATAGTTACTTACAGTAACAAAATGACTGAAGATTTATCAAACCGAAGTAAACCGATATTTATTTCGGTTCAGCTCCGGTTCGAAGACCTGTTGAAAATCTTTGAAAGAACGCGGTCGTGATAGTCGACTTTTTGTCGGCTTAAAACTTACAAAGTCGTGAGTTCCAATTCTGGCGCCCTTAAAGACCCACCATACAGAGGAGCTGATGCAAGTGAAATCTTATGGAGCTCAAGGTATTAACGGTGGCGTAGTGCGGAAGTTTGAAGAGCATGTTGACAGTTCATAAATGTCTCCGTCTCCACTTAACCATGGCTCATACGCGTGACGGATCTATACGCGTTCTCTTACTAACACCTTGGGAATTAGAAGGAAAAAGAATTTAGGAAAAGAATTCGTTCACCCAACTTTCACCGAAGATAAGAAAACGTGATTGTGCAAATTAAGTTGTTCTGTATTCGCGAGTGTTAGGACTTAGTGAAGTGAGAATCGAAGATAACTAAAGTGAGAATTGAAGTTTATTCAAGTGAGGATAGCTCAGATGTGAAGTGAATTAATGAGAAGCGAAAAATCCAGCCATAGTAGGTAAACAGTGTAGGACATGTGAAGTTGAAATCTCTCAGAAGGGTTCAAACCAACTATTGGTGTTCACGGCCTCATCTAACGGATAAAGAATTGCAAGAGTTCAGTTATTTTTCTCATATTTTAAGTAGAAGTTATAGAGAGTTAAATTGTTAGTGCGCGTCCGAGGTAAAAACGAGCTTGTATGAGTTATCGTAGAAATACAATTGAACGATCGTAATTATTATCCCCAAGCTACCTTGTCTCACCTCAGTCTTCTAAATGCTGATCAAATTTATCTTAATTGGATTATTATTGTGTCTGTGTTGAATATTGTGACAAATAAACAATTTTAGTGAGTCATATCATCTGATCATTCAGTTCTTCCCACACATCTAGCCGGGTTAGAGGGAAGAAGGAATATTACTTCTTTACAGAGTGACGTTTCTAAACATTCAAAAATCGAATCTAGAATTCATTTTGTTTATTTAGAACAACTTCTATTTGAAACAGGAATCATGAAAGTTCAGCTAAAAGAATGAAGGACTCGTAACCGAAGGTCATTGGGCTTGGATTGTCGAACAAAGACCACCGTTTTAAAACGGCTAATGCTCGTTAAATTTTTCGCTGGAGATGACTCGAATGTGAAAAATGCAGTACCAACCCAGATGTCGACTTCGTCATCTATTTGATAGTTAAAACTACGACATTACTGAAAAAAGCGTTTTTATATATAAGGAGAAAATTGGCAGTTAAAAAAAGCTTTTACCCAAAATGCATATGAAAACTGAGTATTTTCCTTAAAATTGAAAACATAAAAAACAACTAATCATTTTATGCTATAGCAAATTAGTTTCATAACTTACTGACATTGATTATATTTTTCCATGTGAATCAATTGCATCGATAAAAAACTTTTGAGTTCAACTTCGAGACAACGCAGATCAAATTCGACTGATTCATTTAATAATTTTTTACACTAAAAAATTGTTTTCATAATTTTTCGTTCATCCATCAAATATTTTTGAAGATCCAATTTTCTGTCATCAACTTTAGATTAAGAATCCAAGATCTATATCTTATGCGACAAATAAACATTTTATTTCATACTAAGCATTTGAGTAGACTGAACAAAACCCACAAGAACCATATAACTCTTGCCTATTATTATAAAATACGTGTTTCTGTTCGGAAGGAACACCATTATGATTTCACTGCTTAAAAAAGAAAGACTTAATATTTTTATTTCCTTAATACAGTTTAATTTTGAAACTTCAGATATCTTTTGTAAGGATTCCAAGCCATAATACTTGACTAAATCGTAAGGAATATTAATTTTGTAAATATTATTTCATGCAGTGCTTCTCAAACTTTCAACATTCGCGACATCATTTTCAATCATAATTTATACGCACCACCCTCCATACGATAACAATGCATTGAATTCAATGTCAATGTATTCTGATGCTAAAGCTACAATATGAACTATGTAGAAATTATCAAGATAAGTATTAAATTTTCAATATAATTTTGTATATGACAAGCCCATACGAGTCACTAGTAATTATTAAACTTGTGTTCTTAACTTAATATTAATAAATTAACTACCAAATAGATGCAACACTGATGTCTTTATAAGTATATTATATCACTATAAATGTGTATTTTATTTTTATTATGTCAGAATATGTATTTTGTTTTGCTTCCTTTCAGTAAATTTGTTCTATTTTTGAATAATCTTTTATTTTCGACTTTTCGAGATGCTTCGACTTTCGAGACGTAGGGCTATCACGAGTCCCAGTGGGGCGCGCCCAACAGTTTGAGAAGCGCTGCTTTAATGCATGGTAAGGTTCTCCAATACTTAAAAAGTTGGAAAGATAATCAAAGGTAGAAACGTAACAGTCCCTTCTCCCAGGCAAAAAACCTGAGTTTTAATGTGGAGCACCACTGCCTGACTTCCTTTATCAACCCTGTCTTTGAACTCCAAGGGGTCACGTTCCATTCTATTTTAATGACCAATTTAATAAAATGTCTGACCACCCCGGAATTATTAAGCAATTGGCTCTGGAGGTGATTGATGGGATTCCACTAAATGCAGCCAAGATCTATACTGATGGCAGTAGGGGAGAAACAAACACTATTGGCAGTGGAGTTTTAATTGCGCATCATCAAAATTCAGAGAAGAAATACTGACCACGCTTCTGTCTTCAGAACGGAGCTAATAGCTATCATGTGAGGTCTTTCATTAATAACCAACATACAAGACCAAGCGTTTTCTGAAATTTGGATCCTGACAGACAGCCGATCCTCCATCCAACATTTATCAATTTGCTCATCTATCGGCGAGAGCACCTACAGGAGTATTCGGCACCTTTTTAAACAGCTTTCAGATCGGCACCCTTATCTACAGTGGGTCCCTTATCATGTAAGCCTGCCCGGGAACGAAGTAGCGGATGACCTTGCGAAGGCGGCTGCCAGCAATCCTGTGGATCCACAACGTAGACCAAGATCTACTCCAGAGCTAAAGAATTTATATGTAGAAGCTGGGTTGTCCTTCCTGTACACCATGTTACTTTCAAAGACACCCTGGATTTGCCATATCATTCAAGGGTTCCAGATCTTATAAGACGGCATTCTTGCGATTTTCGACGTCACCTGAGGTATATGAGTTTTGAAAAAGGCAAAAGTATCTTCCTTTTTGCCTTTGCACCAAATGCGGCATTAGTCCTTTTTCTTCCCAGCACATTCTGCAGTGTCTGGGGGTTTCCTGTGAGGAGGCTTTTGCTTCCTCCCTGCGGTTCTTAGACTTCGTGTAAATTTATGGGCAGATGGATCTAGTCTAGTTTCATTAGACCAGATGGGGATTAGGCTCAACACCACCACTTTAATGTATTGACTTAAACAAACCTCAGATCATTAACGACTTAACATAAATTCCTTGTTATTAAATATAAGATACCAACACGAGTAACACATTACAGTCTCAAAAAGGGAAACTGGTTTAATTTAAAAGATTATGACAATAATAGTTAAGAAAATGAAAAATTACTTACACATAAGTAGAATCCGGTTTTTCCACGCACATTGGTCGGGCAGTATTCACTGTTCAACGTCACACTAAAATAAGTAAAAACAAGTTTAGAGTCACAGAAAAGGAGGCTTACAAATTCATGATTTGATGGGATAAGAAAAAAAACTATTGAATTCTAAGACTCTGATCTGAAAATATTTTAAGTTTTATGCTCTAAATGTAATATTAATTTTAGAGCAATGCTATTTAAGGATTATTCAAGTAAAACAGACTGGTGTTTGAAAAATAACAGATATTTTACAGGGAAATGTACTGTGAAGAAATCAAAAAATATTGTGATGGTAATCACCACCATTGTTGAAGTAATTGCTCAAATGCGGCGCAAATTTTTCTTTTCCTACTGTAAAAGATAGGATTCTTTATTACTCTATAAGAGCTATGCCATGATTTGGTATCTCAATTTTTTCAGAAGCAGACAAAATACCTCCCTTTCATTTTAGTAAAAAAAAACCCACACGAAACAAATACAAATAAAAGCAATAATTTGGATCATCATTCTTCGTCGAACATTTCTCTTTTTGCACTTTTCATCCTCTACTTCATCTCTCGCCTTGATTTTATTATTCCTCCGCCTTTCACTTCTTCCTCCCCGGGTGTCCCTTTTTTTTCCTAAAGCAACTATTATCAGATGACAGTTATACTCTTTGTCAGGTGCGAGATCACAGTGCCAACCGTTGCCAGATACGGTGTTAAATTCTTATACCTGCCATGAAGAAAAACGGAAGTTGATTAGGCAGCTACTCTTCCATTGCATCACACGGCGCTTGATGACGGTTGAAGCGCTGACCTTCTTTAATGACTAAACACTTGGAAGTCCAGACTACAGTTGACACTTCTAACCCGAAACACTGGAGGAAATGTCCCACATGCGATCTTGTTCAGTGTGATGTCTTGTTTAAGCATCATACACCTCTGTTATTACACTGGTTGTAGTAGGTAAGAAAAATCTCGCTAGAAATTGATACGATTTGCGCAGTTTCGTCATGTCATCGGTTCGGAGGTTGCGCTGCCTTTGTGACGGATCTATACGTGGCTCTACTAACTCCTTGGGGATTCTTTAACAAAAATATTTATTTCAACCAACTTTCATCGAAGGTAAGAAAACGTGATTATGCAAATTAAGTTTATTATATAAATTCTGTATTCGCGAGTTTTTGAGAGTTAGTGAAGTGAGGATCGTGAGTTATTCAAGTGAGAATCTAAGATTATTATAGTGAGAATTGAAGATATCCAAAGTGAAGATCACTCGGATGTGAGTTGACCAAGGCAACTATTAGTGTTCAAGGCCTCATCTGTAGGACTTCTGACTGACTAGAGTTCAGGTATTGTGCGTATTATTTAAATAGAAGTTAGAGAGTAAATTGTTGGAACGCGTCTGAATTGAAACGAGCTAGTGTACGTTACCGTAGAAATTGGTTAAATGTCTGAAAATATTATCCCCATTATAATTGGTTTCACCTTCGGGCTCTAAATATCGATCAAACTACCTTAATTGTATTATTATTGTGACTTTGTGGATTATTGTGACAAAATAAACGATTTTATTGAATCATGTCGTCTGATCAATTAGTTGCTCCCACACTTCTAGCCGGGCCCGAGGGTAGACAAGGGGGATTAGAGGGAAGTAGGAATAGTCCCTCATTACAACTTCTCGTAGGCAAATGCCTGATATTCCCAACGTTCCAAGCTTTGTCTATGTTTCAACTAAGAGATCATTATGTAAAAAGCTCTTGAGACTGATTGAAAATTACAACAGTTTTGATTATAAATATGAATGCATATAATACTCACCCTTGAGCGATACCTCCCAATGAAAATCCCATGCACGTTCTGAAAAACACCATCCAGGTATACGAGGGAGCAGCTGCACTTACAGCGCCGAAGAAGAACAACAAAACCATAGAGATTACAAGAGACTGAAACACAATATAAGTGGGAATTTTTTTATTATTTTTCCCAGTGTCATTCGGGTTAATATTGTATTAATAACCAGAAGAATTTAATATTTAAAGAAAAATATATATAATTCGGGTCTTATAGCGATAAAATGTATTCAGAAGAGTTAAATTTAATGTATTTATTTGCATTTAATTGCCAATAATAAAATCGTAAAACAGAAAACGATCGAAAAGAATTCTTTTAAAATTAATCAAGAGAAGTAAAGAATATTTACCTGAAAGAAGGCATTTCCTATTTTTTATATTTATTTGTGAACAAGTAAGCTCTTTGCGTATTTTCTCTTCCCAAAATTATGAACTTTAATGGGTTTTTTTAAGGGGATGTCTGTATTTCATTACAAATTTCTTTTGAATTTTACTATCATCCTGCATATTTTGTACTGTTCCGGAAGTTATTACTACTGGAAGTTCTCTAAGTACATATGTAATAAATTAAACTGACATCTACTCATAATTTGAATCTCCTTTATTTATGACATAAATCCTTATACACTCTTTTGAAATAAGTATCTCAATTTATCTTTTTCTAAAGCATTCTGTTGGTATATTTATTGCTGATTCTTTAGACCTTGAATTTTTGATAGGTTTATTGGCAATTCCAGGAAATATAAGATCATTAATTGTTTTCATGCACCTTACTAACAGGGATTTAATATTCCCAAAACAATGATGTAATTCTATAAATAACTAGTTATTCCCTTCACCTATTCACCTAAACACGTGACTGTATTTTTATAATGCTTTTTTCACTGTTCTTCCATGTGTATAAAAACCTGATATTTGAATAATTCCCTCTCTTGCATTTTGTCTTCGCCATGTAGCTATCGCGTCTCCTGCTCTTATCTTAGTCTCCGTCAACATGCAAAGCACGCGCGTGTGTTTTTATGCTGGATGGTTTTCTGTGTTGTATTTAAGACAGAAAATCATCCAGCTCAACATGTTTATGTGCCTCTACATGTTTGTGTGTCTCTACATGTTTATCAAAACAGATTTCTTGCCACAGCGGACTGCTGGGCAACAATAACCAATGCAACGTTACCATCCTAAATAACGTTTTAATAAGAAATATTTACCACTCACTATCATGATTGCATTGTAGCGGTATCATCTACATAAGCCAGTAACAACCTTAGGACAGAGATGATCACTTTTGTCTAGTGGTATGTTTCGTATTTGCTGATCAGAAGGTACCGAGTTCTATCCTCCTCATTGATGAAACTGGCTGAATTAAGAAAAAGTTGTTTGAAGTTCACGTGAAGCATCAAAAGGAGATTTAAGATTTCGTTGAAACAATTGCCAAATGCGTTCAACGCTTGTTTCTCTCAGACTAGGCTTGTCACTTCTAGCAAGATCCTTAACGCTGCCTATTTCTTTAAATATTTTATATCATCTCTTAATTGATTTTTCAGCTGAAGGTTTTCTTCCATAGCAACCTCAAAATATAAGCAGAACATTATTAGGCGATTTCCTTTAATGAAATCAAAGCACACATTCAGCTTTCTCTTGAATCGACACCATTTCGGTAAAAAAAGGATGTTTCCTTACAAATGTTCCTCCGAATCACTCTTAAAGAAGTCTTAAGTTGAAGCGAGTGAACTATTTTTTCTTGCGTAAAGATAACTGTGTGATTCGCCCTCGCGTTTTCCCGCTTTCTCCTACACATTCCTTCTACGGGAACCACACCTCAATCTATACGCTGTGTTGGATGATCTTAACTTATGCTGTGTGCAGTATCCATAATCGTTTTATTTGTTTGTCCTCAATAAATTGTGCTGTCCAGAAAGGTCTGAATAACTTATTTTACAAAAAGAACAACAAGAAGCATTAGCGCTATATACTGCACAGTAAAGCTACTAAAACTGACCTATCCAGTGATACAAAAGTTACATTATTATATAAAGTGGTTACCTAATAATGGATTTTCATAATTAGAGGTTCACCCTACATTTAGGTGATTTGAAAACGCTATAAATCAATTTATATAAAATCATCCATGAAGACATTGTATTGCTTGTAACTCTCGTTGAATGTTAATTTCAGTATGTAGACAGAAAACCATGTTTAATTCATTTTTAAACTACAGTCGACTCTCAATAATTCAAACCTTCGATAATACGAACTCTCGATAATTCGAAGCATATGCTCTGTTCCTAGAAGAACTCTTGATATTTTGAACTAATCCTATACGTTTGGGTACACTCAATAATTTGAAGTAAAATATGGGGCTGGCCAGACTATAACACTCAATAATTCGAAGTTATCTTTTAAAAATCTCGACAATTCGAACACACACACTGTCATGTAGAGTCCTGTAACAAACAGGTTGGATCTTACAAGTTTTGTGTTGCATTGTCTCTGCGTGTATCCCCTGTAACGTAGCCCCTTTGATGACCATCTGTCTGCTGCACCTTCTTAGTGTTTTCCGGTTCCTCAGGCGAAAGGACAATTTTATTGCTTTCATTCTTTTAAGTGGACAATAGACCAACCTCACCTGTTGTCAACCGTCCATATCTTTCGTTTAACACGTGGCCGTGCTACACATGCACTCAGAAAGGATGGTCGACTATTGTGAAGAAGAGATGCGTAGGATGAGTATATGAATGTATTCTTTTAATACAGAACTTTTAACTTTTGTATAATATTTATTGCATAATATATACTTTTTTAAAATTATTTTAAAATAATTTTATACCTTTGTAGATTTGCTGTTTTATTACATAGTTTCAAATTTAAATGTGTTAGACAAAAAATTCTCTTGGAGTATTTTGGGAGTTTTTTGATAATTCGAAGTTTTTCGTTGGTCCCTCCAACTTCGATTTATCGAGAGTCGACTGTATCTCATGAGGAAGTGTATCACTTAAAATGTCGAAAGTGTTGACACGATGATAAATAAAAAACAAAAAGCATCATTTAATTTAATCCGAGCTCTTGTTTGACATAAACCATTTATCAATACACGTACCCTTTTTCTTCCGTAGACGTCAGCTATCGTCCCTAAAATAGGACTTCCCACCATTATGCCAGCAAATACAATCTGCAAATAGATATGATTTGAATTTTTTTTAATCAGGTTTAAGTATGAAAATAATCAACTTTAAAAACTGAAAGAATAAAAGTGCACTAATGTAGAACTAAGTAATATATATAACGCAAAATTCTAAAAATCATAAGATTTTTATATGTGCTTACCTTATAGAGAAAACTACATTTGACGTGACTCAAATTTTTTTTAAAAAATCCATTAATGTTCTCTATTTTTTGATATTTAAATTTTTACAAATTGAACTTTGCTGTTTCAAATATATATCATTATACTTATTTGATAGAAAATTTATCTTTCTTAAACTAAATATTTCTTTTCAGAACTGTATATTTTAGTTGAGAAATCTCATACCTTTCTGCGTAGTTACATCATACAGATTATTTTAAAATGAATTAGAACGCTTTAATGCTTTGGAATTTTTAACGATTGTAGAGAAATTATACATGGGAAGCATTTAATTACAGACGGAAACTAACTGAACTTAAATTTCACTAGAAAATAAGGCATTGTTAAGTAATTTGATGGAATAAGGAAGAATTTCAGAAATAAATATGATAAGCATTTATTCTCTTAAATCTAATTAATTAACAATTATATAATTCTTGTGGCAACCGATCCACCCATCATCTCCTGTTGGCTCCGCCCTTTGAATAGATACGAAGCTCCACTTCAATGATAAAAACACTACGAAGGATCGTATTCGTCATTACTTTAAATCTTTACGCTGTTTTATGTAGCATTCATTCTTTCTATTAGCTTAGGTTTAATTTCCTTTTATATCTAATGTAATGTCTTTATTATGTAATGTCTTTTTATCTAATGTAATGTCTTTTCTTTCAGAACCGAAGTCTCCATACATGGTCGCCGTTCAGAAACACTATTCCGAGTTTTTGATAATCTATGTGCCTCTTTCTCGACTTGAATCTAACCTTTTTCCACATCTTAGCTTTCATTGTCTTTTGATCATCTCTTTCTCGCAATGCTTGCCCTATCTTCATAATACCAATTTGTTTGATACAATCATGCAGTTTCCAAGCAGCTTTTTCTATTCCTTGTTTATCTTGCTTATCTTGTTTACCTTTAAAACACCAATGCTGGAACAGAAGTATAATGTTGCTTTAAGCTTTTAAGTTCACTTTCTGTTGTAATTCTGCAACTGTCTTTTTGCTTAATTTTTTACGTCTTCTCCTGGAACAATTTTGACTTTTCTTCAATTTCATCATACTCTAAATCCAATGTCTCTTTGCTAAGAATCGCCGGATTAATATCATCTTTAACTTTATCTCTTATCACATCGACTGGTGTTTCTTTTCCTTCACAAATCTCATTATCGGCAGGAATTAGCGGCATCTTAGATGCGAGTCTCTAGATAAACCCTTTCATTCCCCAACAATGACAGGTTGAGCTACAGCATCTGGATTACCACTAAGCATTTGGGCTATTTCACCTTTGAAAACAAGAACTTTCTCGATTGCTTGAGGTACCTCCATGTCTTCATCCGACTTTCCCTTTAAAAATTGTTTTTGCTCTTCCATTCTTTTACACCTCTCTTCTTGTAAGCACTTCTGTTTTTCTGCTTTCATTCTCATTTTGTGTTTTTCTTGAACCTGTTGCTTCTGCTCTTGCACAAGCCATCTTTCTTTCTCCACAATCTCGTCTCTTCTTCCACACACACACACAAAGCTATTCTTTCGTTCATTTTCCTTTGTTCTTGGGCCTTACGTCTTTCTTCCACTGCTTTGGCATCTTCCTGGGCCTTGAATCTAGCTTCCTCCTGAGCCCTGAGTCTAGCTTCCTCCTGAGTCATGAGTCTAACTTCCTCATGAGCCATGAGTCTAGCTTCCTCATGAGCCTTGTGTCTAGGTTCCTCCTCGGCCCTAAGTCGAGCTTCTTTCTCAATTCTCCACCTTACTTCCAATATTTTAGCTTCTTTCTCAGCTTTAAGTCTGGCCTCCTCCTCAGCTATGTGCCTTGCTTCTTCCTCTCTCTGCTCTCAGTCTAGCCTCCATCACTTCTTTATGCCTTGCTTCTCTTATTCTGGCTTCCTTTTCTGCTTTCCATCTTGCTGCTTCTATTCTCGCTAATTCAAGTTCCTGTATTCGCTCCTAGCGGCGTTCTTCTGCTTTCTTTTTACACTCTTCTGCTTTCTTTTTAAACTCTTCTTCTTTCCTTCTATCCTCTTCTTTTTCCATTCTGTCCTCTATCGTAGTTGCTAAGACCTCTCTGACAAATTCTTCATCGTCTAAGTACACCTTATTTAACATTAATTTCTGTTTCAACTCCATAATTCCAAGGTCAGCGTCAATGGTTTCTCCCATTTCGGCTAGAACCGTTACTAAATCTTCTTTTGTGGCGCTTCCAAACATTTTTTCCCTCTACGCTCTGGTTCTCGAAAGAGAGCTTGTTGTAATGTCTTTATTACTTTATTTTCTACACTGCACGTCGTGCCAACAGAACAGGCTTATATCTTTCTCTTTCTCAATACAACCAAAACACAAGCGCAATTCACCGAGCTCTCAAAAACGAGGGACTCTCTCTTCCCCGACCGTCACCTTCGAGGGTCAATTACCTTTTCCCTAAAAGCAGTAACCCACCGCCTAAGACGCACTCAATAGCGCCAACATTCCATAATCTTCCACCAACAGTATCCAGATACTGCATCTAATAAATTTTATAAGGTAAGTTTATTAATTATGTCAAGTTCGACTGAATTTAGTGAATCCTAGTTTTTACGGCTCGCATTAATTAAATTATTTGAAGAGAGCAGCCAGTAGGCGATGGAGATGAATGTATCGATTGCCACAAAATACATACATAATATTTTATATACTTTACATTGTTTAATAAATGTATATATGTGAAATATGAAATAAGCTGTGAAATGTATCGACACCCTCTTATTAATATTCTTAAGTTTAAAAAAAGTAAACACATAAAGGAATTGTAAACATCTAATAAGTATGACAGAAAAACTTCTAAAAATATTTCATTAAAATATTTTTTTAATGATTCGTTTGTTAAAGTTTAATAGGTTGCTGTCAGAAGGACAAATCATAGTGTATTTATATCGAATTTATTTTATCGTTGAGTATATTATTCGATCAAAACGAAGAAATACTTTGGAAGTTTTGATACTGTATGGAGTGATTTTAAAACCGCGACTGAAACTTTGAGGGTTGGTTTATCTAACTAAAACGAACTTTTTGTATAGGAATGTATGGAAAGAAATGATGCATAGAGGTTCAAACACACACTCACAAAACATAAAAGGAAAACACATTTTTTTACTTTACTCGTCGACAAATTTTTTTTACTGCATTTTTTATTTTACAACAATTGCTCAAAATTACGATCACCGATAGTAATTAAAAGCTTGACAGCTGCAATAGCGTAGTTGGTTTGTAATGTAGGTGCTATAGCCAGAGAACAGTAAGTTCTGTATACCGCCCGTGATTTGAGAAAAAATGTCTTTCGTGTCTGCTTAATGCCATACATACAAATGCTAAAAAAGGGGTACATTTATTATTTATATACTTAACTATACACTAAACATAATAAATAATATATTTATATATATATAAGTGCACTGAATTAGGTATTGCAAAGGCTATGCAAATTGTGTATTGCGTTACATCATTTATATACAAGTGAGAGCGCTGTGTTAACTGCATATATAGCGCGTGCTGTGGTTGTTCTGAATTAATTGTTGGAATTGCCAGTATGGGTAAACTGCCTGACTTAGATGCCTTCAATCACGGATAAATCGTAGGTGCGCGACTCATAGACTATTCAATTTCCGAAATCTTCAGACAGCTAGGATATTCAAGGTCGACAGTATACGAAGAATACCAAGGGTATACCAAGAATACCAAGGATATACCAAGTATACATGGATGGTGGACAAAAACTAGCGATCGGGCAAACTGCAAAGTACGGTTACCCTTGACAATTCATGGGGAGAGACAGCTCAGGCGTATTGTAAGTAGCCAGGTAAACCAAACATTAGTTCAAATTAATACCCAGTTGAATGACGATGCCAGTCGTACAGTCAGTAAACGGGCTGTACAGCGCTCTATTCACCATATGGATTTCGGGAGCCGTCGACATACGAGAGTACAGTTGTTCAATGCTCGCCAACGAGTTGCAAGTCTTGCCTGAGCAAGAAAGTACAGAGATTGGAGTGTAGAGGAGTGGAAATGAATAGCATGGAATGATGAGTCTTGATTCCGGTTACTTAACGCCAACGGAATGCTGAGAATAGGGTATCAGGCTCATGAAGCCATGTATCCTGCAGGTTGGAACTGTACAAGGGAATGGTGGCTCAATCACGGTTCTGGGTTGTTTTCTCGTGGCACTGTTTAGGATTTTTGGTGCGTGTATCAACTTTCCTCAATGCAATTCGATACATTGAGTTGCTTGGTGATCACCTCCATCCGTTTATGCTGCTCTGTTATCCGCAACATAATGAAGTTTTTCAGCAAGACAACTGTACCTCTCACAAGTCCCAGTCGGTTACTGGCTGGTTGGTTGAGCATTCCTCTGACTTTTCTGTCATAAATTGACCACTTAGAAGCCCAGACATAAATCCAATTGAGCTTTTTGGGATATTTTGGAACAAGACGTGAAAGGCCATCACACAGCACCAACAAACCTAACTGAATTATGGACACCCTTAACCAATTTTTGGCAAGTCATTTTAGTGGAACTTTCAAGAAACTTGTTGAATCTATGTTTCGCCGTGTGGCAGCCGTTATCAAGGTCAGAAGAGACCCAATTCGTTACTAGGTAGGTATCTCTAATTCAGAGGGACTTCAATGTACATTATAGTTTCCACTTTCAGCTAATTATTGATTCATCGTAATGGACCAGTCAATTGGTTACTCCGACAGTCAGATTTGTCGAATCTCGAATTCTTCTTTTACAGATATGCGAATCTCCTCGTTTATGAGTCATCGCTTAATGCTACTGAGGAGCTGATTGCTCAAATATTCAATGATGCTAATCTTGAGCGTGAAATAAATGGCATTTTGAAACCGTTCTCCAATTACTCAATTGGCGCTGCTAAGTTCGTGCAGTTGTGGGCTTTCACCATTTTGTGTTTTTAAATATTACTTTGAACAGTTCGTATGAGTGTTTGGGGACAAATCAGTTCACGACATTCGCAAATAATTCTATCTAATATCTCAATAAAAAATATCTTAATGGGAATAACCGTTGAAAGAGAAATCTGTTGGATCCTAGTCAAATCCTCTGATTTGGCGACAAAAATTTAGCACCAAATTTTGGTGAGAAGTTCGCGCCAATGTTGGCAATCCTGCCCAGCGAGAGAATTCGGCAACCCTACTCGGCCGAAATTGTGTACCATTTTTTGAACAGTTGTCACTTTACCCCAACGGTCACGTGGAAGGAAAAATTGAAGGCTCTGGGTTTTCTAGAATGACAGAGGGAAAAAATCCTGAAAGTAAAAGCAACGAGCTGATTTTTTATATTTTTGAATAAAAGAGGCAAAAAAGATGGGGCTTTGAATGATGGGCTGATTGCATTATGATTGAATGTTGAATATTAATATATAGATGCCTCGTTCTTTCTATGTTTTCCTTTTTGAAGCCATTTTGAAAATCACGTTTTCCTTAGAAACCCTTTCAAAAACGCACTATTTCTTTTGTCCCCGACAGGCGAATTTTTTTGGGGGCGCTAAGAAATCAGAGGATTCAACAAAGAATTTACCGCGTTTCTGAATGCGAAAAATTTCGAATTATAATTAGAGTGAAGTTATATTAACGTCTGCAGAAAAGAGCTATTGGCAACAGAACTCGTAATTTTTAAATATGGTCAAGTGACGAGGAAGACATCTGAGCTGGCGTCTCCCTCTCCTAACTTCCACGCAACACCAACAAAAGGACGCTTGAACATCGACAGATTTAACACGAAATCTCGAAATCTAACTAATAATAATAAAGATTCACTAAACTGACACACTGGAAGCCTTGAATATCAACCACGCAAAATACAAATTTGGTATAAACCTAAGAAGCAGTCACATACGAAGATTCCCGAGTTTTAATCTAATTTGATAACTCTAACAAATATTCAAAAAGAGAATGTAAACGCGTTGAGAACCCGATGCACTTTTTTATACCACTTAGTGGCAATGCCTTAAGTAAATTATTTTTAGACTCTAATTTTTGTGTGTGGTTGTTTGTTTTTTCAAGCGTCATTTCAGCTTTTATACATTCATATACAAAAAAAAAATTAGTGAAAGGTACCATTTTGTAAAAGTTTTCCCGTATCTTACAACAAATGGCTTCTAACAAAATAAATAATTTTATTACCTTTTGTAAGATTATACTGTAGCTTATATAAAACAACAACAAAATTTTAATTCATATAGGCTATTTCAATATTATTTGATCTATGGTTAAAATCAGGGGTGTTAAACTCACGGCCCGCGGGTCACATGCGACCCACCACGAACATTTTTACAGCCCGCCTAGTGGTTAGAGCATCGGACGCAAGACCGGAAGGTCTGCGTTCGATGCCCGATGCCACCAAATACTCTCCGAGTATACACGGAGTACGTGCTCGTTAAATCAGTGGGTCCGAATGGTGTCGCCATCTATCGTGAGCTACATCGTACTATCACCTTTATTGTCTCAAAGCTTAGGCTAAACGACAGGCGTATCTCTAGCCCGTTGCCATGATGAATTTCGTGGGCCTCGATCTGACTACGTCAGACAGGTGGCATAAGCAACAACAACAACACATTTCTGCCTTTGTGTTGCAAATGATAGCACGCGAGTAAGAAAGGAAAGCATTAAATGCTGATAAATACTAAGATTGTTAGCTGTTACGGGCTTATTCATGCTTTAAATATTCAAGTTACATAAAACAACATTAATAAATAAAACTGACATTATTAACCATTGCTCATCAAGTCTAAAAATATACGGCATTCCCTTCCACAACACAGAACAACTTCACTTGCAATACAGTATTTCATAAATATAAGTGTTGCTCAGTATATTGTGCCATCCCTTAAAATTGTTCAGTAAGAGTTTTGAAATATCTTGCCACTAACACAGTTGTTCAATGAATAAAGCTTCAATACTAAAAACTGCATGCCATGCTAAACATGCAATAGAATTTTATTTCAAAACCATGGTGAAATGCCGATTCACTTCTGATAATTTAAAAATTTGTCACACATAGATATAGAATATTAAATATGAAAAATATAGTATTAGTATTATTGTTCTTATACACGTCTATCTTGTGTGTGATGTACACATATTATTTAGTAGGACTCGTATTCATTTTAGATTACATTTTATTCTATTAGCAATTAATTAATTTTTTTTCAATACAAAGCACAGCTAGAACTTGTGTTCGTGATGAAGCATTTTATATGAAGAATGATGCAAAAATAAGATTCCAAACTGAAATCACATTCATTCTTAAAAGCAATAATGAGTTACTGATTCACACTTACGGATGTCAGTAACGCAATCTGCCACCTGTAAAGTGTCCATTCGCAGGCTAGAAAGTCTCCAATCACAGATAAGATGAAGATTTCAAAAGAATCTGCAAGCTGTGAAAAGGAATAAAGAACACTAATTAATAAAATTAAATCTTATTCTCTATATTTTGAAATCTAACGACAACGTATTAGAGAAGGAATATTACAACAAAAGTTTAAATAATAGTATAGCAGAATGTTAAATAATTTATTACAAATAAGAAATTAAACTTAAAAATCTTATTTTTTAATTATATTGTCCAATAATTATTAAAATATTTACGATTTTATTTTTAAAAACTTGAGTTTAATTTAATATTGGTTTTCAAAGTACATATGCGAAACATTCTTGATTAAATATCATTCTGTACTACAACAATAGTAATTTCGCTCCTTGTTCATTAAAAATTTAACTTAAAATTCCGAGACTTAATTAGATTTAAATTCATAATAATAATAATCTGTAATTATAATCTTTTCTAAAATATAAATAATATAATATTCATAAATATAATAGTCACATAATAACCGACATTCATATTAAAGTTTAAAATTCAGTGATAAGAAAGTTTGAATTTTTGGGCACCTTTTATATACAAAATAATTGCCAAGTTAAGTGGTAAGTTTCAAGAAATATTCTCCTTTCTTGTTTTCTTGAAAATAATCATAAGACATTTTTAACTCAACGGTCTTGCCATATGCTTAGATTATCAATTTACTTTTTAAAACTTAAGAAAATACATCAATTTTTGATCATTTTTATTTCTGAAATATGGAAAACCTCATGAAATAGAGGCTCCAGTTCATCTAAATAAAATAGCTTCTTTTCCAAAAAGAAAATGATAATTTTGAAATATTTTTTTAGATTCAACAGAGAAACTGAAATAAAGTTTGCTAAGATCAGTAAACGTGAAAGCCTATGTCGTTTTTTCAATTACCATATGTTTCCGTATGAAATCAGAGAATATTTGGAACAATTTAAAAGTTAAAATAAAGTAGTCGGCTTATACACGAATCCGCTAATCTCGGGAAAAGCATAGTTAAGGGAAAATGATATTTCAGTTTTTTATAATATTTTTCTGTTTGCCATGCTCAAGCAATTTTAATATTTTTAATATTTTAGGTGTTATTAATGTGGAACTTTTATTTTCATAAATCCTTTGAAGTGTCTGAATATAAAATAGCTCTAAAAATTCACACTCATTGTTGAGATGCCTGAACGTATATAAGGATGATTTCCCTTTACGGCATGAAAAAACGGTCGTGGTCATGTGCTACGCACAAAACTTTTTCTTACCGCTCCCCCCCCCCCAAATTAAGAAAAAACATATAAACACCAGATAATACACACAATAACAAAGGAATGGAAAAAATGTGTTAGATTCAAACAGGGTTGCTAGAAATAAGAATAACAAAGTTGGCATCTGGCGTTTTACTTTACAGCAGTTTGATTGGAAAATGTTCCGTCCATTTTAACCCCTTAGCAACATTCATGGCTACATATTTAAGAATAACAAGATCTTTTTTCATTCGGCTCATACAGTTTCGAATTTGGGATAATTTTTTGAAGAAAAAACGCACCCTTAGCTTATGCATGGATTGACTTATATTCGGAAATACAACTAGAGTAAAATTTCCCAAAATGGTTCGCTTATACATTCACGCAGGTGTTCGTTAGAGGGTAAATATCTGTTTCGGGGGTTGGCAACACTAATAAGGAAAATACGGAGCCATGCGGCATTAATTTCCTGTACTGTTGGCATTAGCTGTAGATCACGTATAACAAACAGAATTTTTCATTTTCGGATTTTGCACTGTCGTCTTTGGAGCCGCTGGCAAACATCAAATTCTGTGTTTTGCTCGAGAAATCACCTTCTGAGACACCAAAGAAGCTGAAGAAAGTATCAGGAAATGATTTCAGCACTAGGAGATTTTTACCTGTTTCCATGGCTGAAAATAAAATTGAAGGGACATCGTTTTGTGGATTCAGAGGAGGTGATCCAAAATGCGACGAAGCAACTGAAAGACCTCTCGAAAAATGGATTCCAGGAATGTTTTGAACAGTTATGCGAACGATGAAACAAGTATGTGGATGCAGGAGAGCAGTACTTTGAACACCAATCAGATTACTTTATTGCTCTATTTTTTAATTATTTGTAATTAACCTCTTCCGGAAATTTTTTTTACCCTGCCTTGTATATGCTGTTTATTTTGTAAAAATAACTGTATCCTATTTCTTTTCTTTTAATAAGTCTTTTTCTTCCATCAAACCATGCTCATTTCCACAGATTTAAGCAAAGGTTTTGAGAACTAAAGTCTAAATTTGTTTTGTGGTTCTCTATGTAATGGGGCGTTTCTTGGATGTGGAAGAGAGGAAAGATTCATGTTGCGTGAACTCTATTGCTTCTTAGAGAAGATGATCTCTTATCTCAATTGTAGCTTTACTTGGATTTAATTGCTCATTAATTTGAACAATGTGTTAAAGTTTACATCGGATAACATATAGCATTTTTTAACACTTAGAGGCAGTTTGAATGTTATACCTGTTACTATGTTAAATTATTCTGTTTACCACAAGCGGAGAGTTTACTTTTGTCTTACCTCTGCGAAACCATTTAGATAAATTAAAGAAAATATGTAGTTCTAACATTCGTTTTAGCGATGCATCTATTTTAGAACTCAGGAATTACTGTAGTTTGTTCAGTGAAAATAAAACTTTGTAATCGTACTGATCACAAGATATACGAAATAAATTTTAACTCCATATTACTTTTAAAATCATTACGCTTAACAAAAAAGCTAATTTCTTTTAAACTGTCGCTATTTAGAGCCACCTGTAGCTCGATCTGGCAACAGAAATGGAACAAAATAGTATGGAGACGAATAATGACATGGAAAGAAGGATTCCGTGAAAAAGATTTGGTTCCAAGAACCAATGATAGAGGTATTTATGATGTTGTACAGTGTAAAAAGTGTTTCAAAAAATAAAATAGTTATAAAAACACATAAGTTTTATTCACACTACCCTGGCAAGTAATTTGACCACATTCAATATGACTGCCATTATCAGAGGCTGCACAATGCACTTTGTGTACAACTTTCCTAACAGCCGATCACAACAAATCACAAAGAATATTTTACATTGTCTGTGTAATATAGTATGCCCCCACAATGATTCCTTATAATCCGTTGACGATCACAATTGTAACTGTGCCGAAATATTGGCCATGCGAGGGCGCTGCTGTGCGCACCTCAGTATCTAAATTGTTAATATCGTCAGTGTGTAACTTGATTTGTAGAATGTAGGCCGCATTACGGCAAGTTCAGTCTCATTAAATATTACTATATTCAAAATTGTGTCTTCGTTGAGTAATATGGACTGATCAATTTCTATGGATACTGCACACTCATTCGTTTCCTTCGCTAAGAACATTTCGTTTCGGTTCTTAAATTCTCGTCAGTAACACCTGATATCCCCTCTTCTGACAAAGGCTTACATTCTTTGCCAGGATGAATTGTTAGACTCTTCTTCGAACTTCTTACTCTTTCCTTTCAAGGCATTAAGCGATAAAGCCCTCTTAAGTAGCTTCTGTCGAATTCTAATCTCAATAGGAGCTGTGGAGGATTCAGATAATACAAATTTACCAATAATACACTTTCTGGTCATTCGAGTCGCATATTCACTTGAGTTGGCTCTTTATGCTTTGAATACTATACTTCGGAGCTGTCTATAAGTTTTTATAGCCTTAAGGTATCTGATTGGGTTCGGAGACCAATTTATCAAAAATTGATTTTCAGAATAAATTTATTGCTTTAAAAGAGCATAAATAGGCTTAAAAAGTCATAATTATTAAATAAATAGCATGCATTACCCTTTGTTTTTGAAAAAAAATATTATTTTTATGAAATTTTAGAAAAGTTTTTAAACTTAAGAAAAACATCGTAAATAAAAATAAATTGCACATTATACAATTTTAATTGCATTGATATACTTCTCAATCCTTCTGAAGTGTCACAAACAGCAGAATAAAAAATATTTTTAGAAATAAATATTTTATTAGCATTTAAGTTTGATGTTAATGGTTTTTCTTCAAAATTACTGTACGTTCTAAGCTAAAAATGGCTTGTTTCAAGGAATCTTGCTTTCAGTGTCAGCATTATTCTTCATATCAAGATTGATTCTATTGCGTCTGTTAGATCGAGCTATAAGTAGCCCTGAAACAGTGTCAGTTTAAAAAATTTCTCTGCATTTATTTTATCTGCATTTGATGTAATAAGTTATAAGGTGCATAAATGTTGTACATATATAAAAAATGGAGCTCAAGTTTTCTATAATAATAACAAGTGAAAAATAAATAAATTGTTATGTAAACAAAAAAAAACCTTGATTCAAAAATTAACTAATATTATATGGAATAAAATTAAGAAACCACCCTGATATTTTATTTATAAGTTTAAAACGTAATTCAAAAAATGTGTGGTGTTTTAAATCACGATTTTTCTTTTTGCACAAAATGTTTTTAAGATAATCATCAATTTTTATATTCAAAAATGTTTGAATATGGCTTTATCATAATCATGACTGTTATAATTTTTCTTGAGGTTACCGAAATACCTTTTACAATCCTTTTTATCGCATCACCTTGCAAAATTGAAAACACTCCCATGACAATGAGTCTGATTCGATATAGAAGGTATTTTTATATAGCCATTCATCCCCTTACTCACAACACTTATATCATGTTATAGATCAAAATCTAAAGTTGTACAAGTACATGCTTCGTAAAATGAAATAAATAAGCTCTATATACTTACCCATCCTAACCCAGCGAGAAGGGTTAATCTTATTTGGAAAGCCCCATATCCCACTTGGTTGACAGCGTCATCCACCGAATATATAGTACCTGGTATGGAAATAGAATGAGTCGTCATTTCGTGTATTAATATATAAAAAAAGATATTTCTTTTATTACGAGAAAAACATTGTTTATTCTATGTGTTAGAATCAGAGATTAAATCTGTTACAAGTTAAGACTATTAAAGTTAACATATTGTTGAGCTATTACACATACCGAAAAATCCGGCGTACAACACGCACTTATACTTTCAATTTGCTTTTTTTATAATTTTTGGTATATTCGCCGCATAACACGCGCCCCCTTTTTAACGAAGAAGCCTGATATACTTCTTGCGTTTTGCTTTTATGTTTTGAAGTCATTATTTCGAAGATTATCCCAGGCTTTTAAAAAAAATTGTATACAGCTTAATTGCAACCCTTTAAGTTCATAAAAAAGATAAGTCATTTCTTTTAAATAAACAAGTAATCTGATCTACACAGAAGCCTAATTTATTTAATGCTCATCTCCTTTTTTTTATTTTTGAAGCTATCATTTTTATACCCGACGTATAACGTGACCTGTAAATTTCGATCTTATTTTTTGTGTTAAAAGGGCGCGTTATACGAAAGACTTTACGATAATTAATTCAAATATGTGCATCCGCATTTCGTTTAAATCTGAAGCGTGAAATGTCAAAACGATTGAAACACGAGCTCGTATGTTAGTCACGTGCAACGTGCATCAAATTATGAAGAAATGAAGTAAATAATGGTGAATAAAGAGGATGAAGAAGCTTCTCTTTTGTGTGTGATTTTAAAGTGCGTCACACATTGGCTAATATCTAATTTTGTGCAAATGGGTTGGAGCCATGGTATCCTAGTGGTCAAGGTAACAGACTCAAGGACGAGCCGTGTCGTGAGTTAGAGCCTAATACCGCTGAAGACCTGTCGTGTAGAGGGGATGATGCATGTTAAATATGTCGAGGTACAAACGATCTCCTATTGGTATGGTATGGTATGGTATGGTGTGGAAGTTGGGAGAGGGATGGGGTGCCAGCTCAGGTCTCGTCCTTTACATTTGACCATGGTTGACCTCTACATTTGAAATTACAAGATCAGTCGACAAAAGCCACATGACACTTGCGAGTCAAATCTTTGCCATTTGCGTCACTGGGGAACGAGTGAATATGAACGTCACACTATTCAGCTGCACGATGGCTTTTGACAACGGACCTCGTGATTTTGAACCATGGCCTTGTGACGAGGATGACACCTGAGCTGACCACACCATCTCCTACCATCCACACCACATTAACGAGAGAACGTTTGAGTCTCAATACATTTAACTTGCATCAGACCCCTCTGAACTGAAGGCCTTCAACGGTACTATGGCTGTATTTTCATAAGCCAGTAACAGCTTCCGCACCAGAGGGATCACTTTTGTTTAGTGGCTATGAACCCAAGCGTCGCTGGTTCTGTCTCCTGATAAGCACCACCCCATTCTGAAACACTTGAAAGACATACATTTACCCACTGGCGTAGGTAGAGGGCCCTGTTTCAAAATTCCTTCAGGGCCCTTTTTTAGATATAAGAACCCTATTAGTTGCAATGTAGTTACATATGATGGGACCCCTCTAGCTTGGAGGCCCCGTATCATTGATACGGCTGATACAGCGGAAGCTACGCCCCTGCATTTATCGGATTAGAGCAGGGGTTGGCAATTGTTTTGTTTCAAGTGCCCATTGTGGAAGCGAAAGATACCTGAGGACCACACTTTTTAAAAATAATCGCTTTCATTTGTTCACTTTGCATCTCGGAAAAGGTATAAATTGTATCATACAGAACAGTCAATAAATATAGGTTAAATAAAATAGGGGAAGCTTTATATATTCAATTTAATCATTATGCTTATTTCAATTTATCTGTAGCCGTAAATACTTTTAATTTTTATTTTTGAATCAGCTTAAGGAGACAAATGTACCCTGTCGCAATTTTCTACAATGTTGTTGAAATCAGGAGTGTGTGTGTTTGAGATTGCTTGTTGAAGTGATCATCACCTGCAAGTTTATGCCTGCCAAATTTCATTTATTTTTACTCTTGTTAATCTTCAAACAAAAACAGTCGAGAGTTCAAACGTCCTACCGTTGGTGTGGTGTGGTAGTTAGGAGAGGGGGGTGCCAGCTCAGGCGTCGCTCACGTCACTTGACCATGGTTCAAAATTACACGGTCCGTTGCCAAAAGCTCTCATGTAACTAAATAGTGCGTCGTTAATATTCACTCACTCAAGCAAAAACAAATTTGTTCACAAACATGTGTTGAACCAAATATACAGAACATATTTCGTCTATTTAATTTTTTGACTACCTTTTGGTGGGACTCAAGAAAATTCTTTGCCTGCCGCATGTGGCCCCACGGTCCACTATCTATCCACTCATTAATTAAAGGTATTCATTTTCAACCCCCTTCTTCTATTATAAGCTTTCAAAATAAATTTTGTTGAATATGAAATTTAAGTTAAATTATTTATGAGAAATCTAATAGATGAAAGAAAACGGCATTGATATTTAGAAGAATATTTCTAGAAGTTAATTAACAGGGCTAATTAAAATTATTCATCAAACAATTAGCACCATACTTAAGTTCCTTTCAATTGAATTTTAGCCCACTGCGATGAAAATTGAGAAAGCTAAGGATTATAAGGAACACCCCCATTTGCAAAAAAGAAACCAAAAGAAAGTATGTAATATACTTCGATTCTTAACAATACAATATGTTGCTCTTCTGGTATAGTGGTTAGCGACACTGACTGTTGTGCCGTAGGGTCTGGGTTTGAATTCCGAAGAATGCATGGATATTTGTAAATGTATAGTGCTTTTGAGAGAGAGAGAGAGAGGCGGGGGATACTCTAAATAGCCATCGAGTCGCAAGTCCTCTCGGGAGGTTGGTGGAATGGGAAGAGAGGTGGGAAGCCCCCTTACCACTCCCAGGGTGTTCTTCCTCAAAATTAGGGTGGAACCGAGCCAAATCATACTGTCACCTGCATGGTGCTCAAAGCTACGGCTAACGACAGGCGTTCAATATAGCCCGATGCATGATGAATTTCATGGGCCTCGATCTGACTACGTCAGACAGGTGGCATTAGCAAAAACAACACAATACAATATATTAAAAATTACATACAATACTACATACAGCAAAGTATTAAGTCTGCTCCATTTAAGGCACTCTTTGAGTAAGAAATACTTCTCCTTAAATAAGATTCAGTGGTCACTGGCGTAAATTCGTGGCTGGTGTTGAATACCAAATTATGGATTCGAACCCTAATGCCCCTGAAGACCGACCATGTTGAACGTTGATACACCGTTAATTCGAGGCCACGGTAGCCTAGTGGTTATGGTTCCGAACTCGTGGCCAGCGTGCAGGGTATTTGAATCCTGGTGGCACTGAAGACACGCCATGTAAAGCTGGCTAATGCTCGTTAAATCTGCCAAGGCTCAAACGCCCTTCCATTGAAGTGGAATGGTAGTTTAGAGAATAGGGCTGAAAAATCATACATCGTCCTCGTCACTTGACCCAGACTCAAATTTTTTTATGTCCGTCGCCAATAGCCCTCGTGCAGCTTTATAGTGCGACAGTAATAATCTCTCCCTCAGTGTCGATGCTCAAAGAGTTGGTGTGCTGTGGGAAACGGGATGCCGGTTCAAGTTCCGTTCACGACTCTTGACCGTGTGTTAAAATTACGACGACCGCAGCGAAAAGCCCTCGTGCAGCTTCAATGCGTGAGGTTAAGAAACGATCAATCTAGCTGAAATTGATACCTGGTTTAAATGCACGAAGTGGTTTGAATTTATTTAAACTATAAAAAAACACCATACGATAAAACGTTTAATTTTAATAAATTAATGAAAAAAAGTTTGAAGGAAAATTTTCTAATGATTACCTACATGTTTTAGAAAAAAGAATTATCACATTTATATAAAAGTTATTTAAAGCAGTTATGATAATTGTACAAAACACACAATTGAAATCTGGCTGTGGTAGTCGTATGGTTATGGTCACGAGTTCGAGCCTAATGCCAGCCGCGGTAGCCAAGTGGTCAAGGTATCGGATCATGGCAGGCATATCATGAGTTCGAGCCCAGTACCACTAAGGACCGAGAGCTC